>PVLA01001490.1:170000-352899 GCA_004027455.1 Hydrochoerus hydrochaeris
TTTTTTAGCCTACATTCATGTTTTACACAAATTGTACCAAGCTGTCCAGGTGACTTTGCATCACATTTTTAAACTCAGGAATTTCAGTCCTAAGGTATTTTCGTATACAGCTTGGAGCACACGGTCCCAGGACTTAGAACCTCATTAGGTTAATCACTTCCCATTGAGGAAACGGAGGCTCACTCTGTCAAGCACGCCTTGAGGAACAGGCATGTGGCTATGCCGCTGCATATTTCCGGCAAGCGGACGCATCAGTGTCATGAGAGCCTCAAAATGCACTTCCAGGTCCTCGGCAATGTGAATTGGTAACTTGGAGAGGCATCATCCAATTTCATTCTGCAGAGGCCCTGCAACCAGGCCTCACAGAGAAAGAGAAGAAGGCTGGGTCTTACAGGACAGTGTCACAGCCTGACAGAGGATGACGTCAGGCCTGTCTTTGCCCAACTGACATGCTAAAAATCGGACCCCGGGATATCCTGAGTGTGCATGTCTCTTCACAGGAGTGAGTTTAAACATATTTTCATATGGTTAAAATCTATTTGCGGTTCTTTTTCCGTGAACTCTTTACCTGCCTATATTTTTGCAGTGCTTTAGGAGCACCTTATAGATTAGAAAATCCTGAAATATTAGTAGCAAATGTTCCCAGTGTTACTATTTTTTTCTAGCACTTTAATACATTTTTAAAAAACGTTTTAGTTAATTCATTCAAAATTTATATTTATGTATTATATAATGTGTGGATCAATTTTATTTTTTTCCAAGAATATACCTCTTCATTTCCAAAGCATGTAAATAATCCGTATTGTTTCCCACTGATATAAAAAGATACTAAATTCCCACCTTTAACCATGTACTTCTGCAGCTCTTTACCTTAATTTAAATTATCGTGGTATTTTAATTACTAAAGGTGTAGAAAAGATGTTAATGCCTTTTAGGTCTTATCTCATTTGTTTTATCTAATTCTATTACTTATTCTCCCTTATTTTCTTTGAAATAATTATACCTTCCCTCCAGAAATCCTGATTGTATTTTTATAGATAATTTAGGTGGAATTAATATCTTTATGATGTTGGGTTTTCTAATCAATAACATGATTATTCTTGCTATTTATCTTCCACAGCTCTCTCGGGGGATCCAAGTTTTCTCCACACAGATTTAGAGCATTTTTTTAAAAGTTTATTGATATTTCATAATTCTATGTAATTCTGTGTAGTTATAAATTACGAAACATGCATTTATAGAATGAGTATTAATAATTAACTTAGAAGAGCTTTTTAAAAAATGATACATAGACTTTGCTCTCAGATGCTCATCTTCAGAAAACCACACTTCTGCCAAATGTTTTTGCGGGTCTATTGATGACTTTTCCATCCAACTGCTGCAGACATGCATGGCCTTTTTGGTACCAGATGTATTTTCCTTTTCCCCAAAGCACAGAAATTTTACCAGGTAGAAAATAGTAACCTGGTTACTTAGATTGCATGCTGGTTTTTAACAAACCAACCCCGAGGTGTATAAAAGTTTGGACTGAGGAGGATCTCAGCCGTCTTAGAATTTGCAAGCAGAGAGTTTGAGACAGACGAACCCATCGAGTCATCACAAGTGCTTGAAGCCACGTAGAAACCAGGTATGGGTGTGACAAGTGGGACAGATGTAACTGGGAGAGATTTTGGGAAAACTGGTCCTTCTTTGTTTTAATTACAAACTGCAACAGCGAGAGTTCTTAAACCTAGTGAGAGAATGACAGGACAAACCCATGTAATAGGAAGGACAGAAATTAATAGATCGTCAAAACCACCCATGCAATGGATGAGGAGACACTTTCTGTCCTTTGCTAATGATTTCCCAAAAGCAGCAATGAGCACTTAGCTCTGTGGGCTGCTACCTGGCTCAAAGCATCCCCTCAGTCTTGGGACCAAGGGACGAGGTGGGCTTTTCTAGAGGAGGCCAGCGTCACTCACTGACTTGGGCCACATCCTCTGCTCACTGCCTCTGAGGAGCGGACACCTCCCTACCAGGCACAGGTGAGCCGCCACCTCCCAGCAGTCAGCAGGCAGTCAGCAATGCTTTTCCTCTTCACATGCCTTATCTGACCGTTGAGATTACAGGTCACAGGCTTAGAGTACCTCTTTGCATACCTGAAGTGCAATTTTTAAAATCATCTAATGTGTACTTTTGGGAATAAAAACTGAAATAATTTACAGCATAGCAGTAGAGAATAGCCTTCCATGACACTGGTTTTAAAACTGTGAATTCTATGTAATTTATTTATCCAGGTACATGAAAAAGGCTTTGCTGAGAATTTAGGTTTTTTGCAATCATTTTATAAAGATTCAAAAATTATTTTAACTACAGGTATTATAAGACCTTCCAATCATAGGAACTGAAAGAGAAAATAGCCCTATAAAAATAAAAAGAAAGTATCCTGAGTTCTCACACAGCACTTCGTACAAACGCTCTCTCTTTGGCCCTAGAATTTCCAGTTGCTGCACAGCGGTGCTGTTCCTAGACAATACCACACCCTGGCGCAGGCATCCGCTTTTCCACAAGGGGTTACTGCGGAGTCTTCTGTGAATTGTTTAATTCTTCACCATCCCGCCTTTTGAATGAACTGGGAAGTGACCTATGTGGCTTGATAACCCGGCAGTTAGGTGTTATCAAGTTATCAAGTTATGTGGCTTGATTGTTTTGTGTCTCCATTTCCAAGACAGAGCGCCAGGCTGTGCTAACTGCCGGGCTCTTGGTGCGGGGTTCACTCTCACCTGCTCCAGAGAACGGCACCACGGCTGAGTTTCCTTCTTTAAATTCCCCTTTTTTTCTAGTCTCTCATTTTGTGTTGTGGCACAGAATAAAGGCATTTATTAGCAAAAAGGAAAATATGGATTATTGAGGGAAAAAGGTAAATGCAAATGACCCTTTCTGCATCAGGATAGTAAAAGGTTGTATAATCAGAAGCAGCAGTGGGGGAAATGCAGATTGATAAAATCAGATGGGGAAAACCATCACCTGATGGATCTCTGAAAATTCTTCATCCTGAACCCAGGGGGAAACAACATTTAGGACTGCAGTGATTTTATGCACAAGATATGTAAACCTCCAACCAGGAATGCGTCTTCAAAGAGGCGGGGTGAGAAGAAAAGAAAGAGAAGGAAAAGCAACTTATGAAATCAGCGTTAATCATAGACGTACCTTGCTCTTGAGAACCCGTGACCCTAATTAGCAACAACAACAACAAAGCTGACTGGCTTCAGGGACTTGTGTAGAAATGGAATGTGGAAATGAGGAAAGAATACAGATACTCTCTCTGGAGTATGGTTATGTTAGGAATGGCTTATCCTCCCCTTTTTTCCTTTTTGTATGAACTAAATTTCTAAATTTCCTACAACATGGAATTTCTCAGCAAATTAAAACAAAACAAAACAAAAAAACCTGGTGAGAGCAGATGATTCCAAAGCAGAGTACTTTGGAGTAATCACACTGAAAAACAAGAGATTACAGGGGTGAGTCAGAAGCTTCCAAGTAGCAATCCACAGAAGGATAAGAGGATGTGGTCTCCTGAGTTTTAATGATTGTGCAGGAAAAGTCATGGTGACTTGTGCCTTTGTCTTTGTTTCTCACGCTTGGCTCACATTATTCCACCAGTAATTGCTGCTGGAAATCAGAGGAGGATACTGTGAAACAAACTGGGAAACTAAACCAAAGTGGTCAGACAGACAGAGGAGACTCTTCACACCAGAGGAAGACAGACAGGAAAGCATTGAAGAGCAAGAGAGGGAAGGTCAGCACTAGGCTGGGGGCATGGAAAGGGTGGGGGCTTGAAGATGCAGTATGATTGGGCCGGTTGGAAAGACAGAGCGGTGTAAAGGTGATGTCGTCCTCCCATCCTCTCCTCTGAACATAGAAATTCCTCCCCAGGATGTGACCCAGGGCCTCCCGCCAACACCAGCACCTAGTGTCTGCCCCTCATCAGTGATCTCCATCTGGAACAAAAAAGATCAATCCAAAGTGCAGAGGTGGGACAATGTCCCTGGGTGTAAACCAGATAAAGCCATATTTTTAAGCACCTTCAAATCCCACCACCCAGAATAGGCTCACTTTTTCCGAGGGCTGGAAGTCTCCAGATGACTGTTTTAAAGCATTAACATAGTCCAATGCTATAAATCTCTGCAGAATCTTGGGAGGAAAAATGCAGCCCATCTTTCAAGGTTACCTAGAGACACTGAGAGACCTTTGCACACAACCTGATTTTCTGGATCCCTTCTCCCCACCCCACGCAGAATAAACTGTGTTTCATGAAAATTGCAAGAAGAAAGAAAGATACAGATGCGTTTTCTTGGGAACAGGAAGAAGATAATTCGATGTGGAAAGCCCTTAGACTCCCAAGGAGCCTGTGGGAAGGCTGAAGCTGTTAGGAAGGGGACAGCTTTGTTTTATAGTCCCCGGCGTCTGTGTTTTAGTGTGCAGGGAGATGTGAGCTCTCCGAGCTGCCGGGCGTGCAGACAGTATATCTGACACGCTGCCCTCTGGGAGCGGCGCCGGTGGGGGAATCGTCCCCGTGATGCAGTACAGCTTGTAAGTTGCAATCCCTTCGGAGAACTTTGTAGTTGCTTGTCAGTCCGCGGGAAGATAAAAGAGGTAGCTTCTTTTCAACCAATTTGAATTCATTTCCCCCGTAATGAGTTAGAGGGTCAGGCAGCAGGAGCAGGCGGGGGCTCGCCTGAAAGCTTGGAAAGTGCGTCTTCTGGGCGAGGGAATGTCACATCGGGCTGGCTCGCTGCAGCCGCAGAAGAAGCGCCATCGGGCCACTTCTTTTCAAGGCCTCTTGCCCAGGTATGTGGTTTTAGAATAGCAGGTCCAAGGGTGTCCACCTCTATTGCATTTTAAAAATAAAAACTCAGTGTCTGGACACTAAAAATCAGGGGAACCTGAGACTCGGTGTACACTTCAAGTCCTGGCCGCTGAGGGGGACCACACCTGTGTACACGTCAAGTGTTGTAACTAGTGACCACAGGGGTTAGCATCATGATGTGCAGGAAATGCTTCAGAGTCCTTGTCATTAGGAGTAACAGCCCTGACTGTTTCAGATGTTATTTGTAAATCAGTGCAAGGGACAGTAGGAAAGATGATTGCGGAGAAATGTCCTTAAGTCCAGAGTGTTAATTTGGAAAGCAAATTTCTCTTCTGCAAAAAACAAGGAATTGCTGTCATTACACCTTCGCGTACAGTTTTGACCCAGGTTTGGAAGTGTAAACCCACACAAATATAAACACACGGGAAATGTCTATTTTATCTAGATGAAAACTCAACGCTGAATTGCTAGCAAAGCTGTGACTGGGCACCAAACAGATGTACGACATCTCCAGCACTTGGTTGTGGATTATATACTCGTCCTCACCGAACATATTGACACTCCTGATTGTATATCATGTCACGGCCAATAAAGCTATAGAAATGTGTAATTAGGACATATTCTTCCACGAGAAGGGAGTTAAGCATTAATTTATCAAACTTATTTAACAACTCATCTGTTCTCAACACTCATTCAGCAGCTTATTGAATTTGTGTCTGATATCTAATTGGCTATTTTCTTGACATAATGAGCAACACACCCTCTACGGTGTCTGCGGAAGCCATGAAGCTGGGGTGACACGCAGATCGCGCCCGGGTGCTGGACCCCGAGTCACAGGATGCGGCTTGCAGAGCCTGTGTAGGTCCACCTGGCTCAGGCTCATGGCTCCCACTCTGCACAGCGTTTTGGGGAGTCTCCCCAGCCCATGTCCTTGGTCAGAGACTGCGAGAAGGGGAGCAAAATCAGTAGATCAACCCCTACCGTACCTTTGGCTTTGGAAACATTTTGTACCATTTAACAGCCAAAATCTCCTTTTTGTTTTTGTTTTTTGTTTTTTGAAATAGCAGAGGAATTTAAGTGTTTTAAAAATGTTCATATGATCTGGTGTGGTGGCACATGTCTATCATCCTAGCACTGGGGAGGCTGAGGCAGGAGGATTGTTGCAAGTTCAAGACCAGCCTGGGCTACAAAGTGAGCTGAAGGCCAGCTTGAACTGCATAGTGAGACCCTATCTCAAAAAGACATTAATAAATAAACAATAAAAATATTCAAAATGTGTTATAAGGAGTTCGTAGTACATACCTAGTGAGCAACCCATGGAGAAGCCAGCCTGGAAGTGAGTGCAACTTGACTCTGTAGCTGCAGCCCGCCTGCTGGACATGGTACACTTCGATGCCTTGCTGTGGCTGGGTTGAATACAGAACAAATACTCCAGTCAGATTTTGGATATGTGTACACTGAAAATATAACCATGGTACCTGAACTTTATTTTATCTGAATTTGGAGTAAAGAAGTTCCCAGTAGATAAATGTCGGTGTGAACTGACTTTAGAAGGAAAGGGGAAAAGCAGCTGCTTCGGGGCACAGGACACAAGCTCACCAGTGAGGTGCATGTCCTCGTCTACGGCCAGGACGCAGTCTAACAGTGTGTGATTGTCTTCCCGAACCTCTGTTGCGGGCCTAGGAGCGGGCGTCTTGGGGTGCAAGGGGTCCTCCTCGTCACACAGGCTCCGAGAGCCACGGGGCTGATGCTCTTTGCCCTTAGAAAGTAGGGCGAGCTGACAGCCAATCCAGAAGTAGGGCTTCCCCACTCTCTTGCGTGACGTTCTCACAATCAACAACTGCTCTGCTACTGTATTAGTGATGTGGAAGCTAAGAACCCTAGAGAACCGTTCGGGCAAAAATATTTTCTGTAGGTTTAAGAGAATTTAGATTTTTAAATTTGTAAACAGGATTGTGAAAAAAGTATATATTTCTTACTAGTCATGTACCTGTGGCCAGAGATCGGAGGCCGTTCTACACCCAAGGAACAGAACTCTGAGATCAAGAAGCATATTTAGACCTAAATTTTAAATTTCTACTTTTGCGTATGTTCTTTAGTTTGTGCTCAAAATAACCATGAGTCTAGCTTTTTTGTGGAACAAGACAAATGTGATGAGTGAGTGCTAGGGGTTAAGCGGTGACCAAGGAAGTGTAGTCTCCCCACTAAAGGGGGATTTGAGGGAAAGTTAGGAGCTATCTGAGTAATCAAACGAAAATAGAAAATTGCTAACTTTATTAAGCATGACAGTAAAAGTATGTATCACTAAAACCCAATGGCAAAAGGAGCTTAATGTCAGCAGAGGGTCAGACGAGACCTTTACAGTCTGGTAGAGTTTAGGGGAACTCCGTAGCAACTCGGGGAAGAATAAAGGAAAGAGGACTCCAAACTGGGGTGCATTTGAGGGAATGAAAGTGATCCGGCCCGCGGATCAATCCATGGGTCTCACCTGGAGAGGGAACGGGGATGGGGGACATGGGCAAGAGGAGAGAGAGACGGAGACAAACTAAGGGCTTCCAATCACGTCTCCTTTATTGATGTAGGGCACAGGGTTTTTATAAGTGGGGGGGGTGAACCATGGAGCTGGGCAGGGTAAGCACGTTGCGTGTCCGCTGCTTGGCTAGAGAGCAGGATCTATCCAAATAAGGACAAGCCAGAGGCAGGAAGCTGTTGCTAGGTAGGGGTACGTGGTAACCATGACTGGGCCCTTGTCATATCCGCTAAATGCAGGAGAGGGTCGTGGGTAATGTAGGCTGACCCACAGAGTGCCCTCAGGCAGGAGGGGCGGGATGGCAGCAAAGCCTTGAGCCGCTCCCTACATGAAAGAGAACCATGATCCCAGGACAGAGGGAGAGACAGGAAAGCTGTGGAGGACCTGGTGCGAGCCACGTCAGCCAGGCGACTTGAGGGACGTCAGCAGGGGTTGCAATAACTGAAGAATCATCAACATTTTTTCAGTTGCTACATAGATATTACTTAAATTTAGTAGCTATAAATTGGCAGAGTGGTTTAGGCTTTTTTTTTTCCTTCAGAGATGGTTTTGCTAAAATGATACCAATGATAAGAAGTATATTTTCATTTGAATGTATCTTTTTCCCCACGGAGACTCGTGTGTGTGTGTGTGTGTGTACTTGAAAAAGTACATATTTAAATGCATTTGTGATCTTACTACAAACATTTCTTGGATTCTACTTTATATACTTAACATCATATGATAATACAAACATTATCAAAATGTTGGTAATGGCAAATTTACCAAAATGTATTAACTGTTCTTTTTTTCGTTGGGTACTTAAGTTTATTTTGGTACCAGAGAAAATATTAATTATTAATATATACTTTTGCATATTTCCTTAACATATACAGTTAAAATGAATTGTTAAATTATAAAACTGGCAATGTTTTTCAAGGCTCTTGATACAAAGTAACAAAATGTTTTCAAGAAAGGTCACACTAATTCGAGTACTTTATAATTCTAGGCCTTGCAATTCTAGTTATGGTTATGTCTACATATTTTACTTTTGTAATTTTGATTATGTTCATTTATTTTTATTATGAATTGTAAAAGAATCACTAGCTTCACATCAGTATTTTTAAAATATACCATTTTCATCAGCAGTTTCTTTAAATGTTTATAAATTTCAGAGTTAAGTTTCTCTACCTTCAGACAGAAAATGCAGAAATTCTTCTACTTACAGAGTCCAAGTGTGCTCCACTCAGTCATGAGAGCTTGGCTGAATATAACACACTAACACATAGAGCGAATACTTTTAATTTGAATAAAATGACTTCGAATTTAAATTTTGTATCACAAATACCACCCATACAACTTAATGATTTTAAATAAGCCCCAAACTATCTAACTAATTATTTATTTCTAGTAATTCGTCAATATCTTTAAAATCAACTTATAAAGTAAGAGGTTTAAAATATCCATATCCACAAGTATTTATTGAGAAACCTAAAAATTCTCTCTCATGAAAATTTATCATGAAATAATTAGAAAATATACACAAAAATTTGTAAAATTACATTCCTGACATTTTATGTAACAACAGTCTGTATGGTGGAGAAGGTATTCTTCCGTGTCCAGCTGCATGGATTCTACATGTTGTGATAAATAATAGAATTTGCAGGTGTGCATTTATAGATATAGGAAATATATTTGTATAATTAGAACTTCAAAACGGTGACTGCTAAAAATTCCAGGACTGTGAAGTGTGACAGTATATTACACGTAGGAATATAGATGCCAGCAGTGAATCTGCAAGCAAATATCAAATGACATGCACCAAAATATTTTTAAGAAGACAGTTATCTTAGGACTTTAGGTGGGATTGGCTTTTGATAGCCTCTGTAACACTCTTAAAATTCATAATGAACTAATAATTATTTGTGATCATGAAATGAAAAAATGCATGGAGCCAAAAGGAGTAAAAAGGAAGGATAGTTTGCTGCATGTCTCATTTTATAGTGAAACTATTAGAAGATTTTAGGAAAGAGACCTTAAAATGCCCCAACTCTCCTAAGAACTTGGGAACAAAAGACCAGAATTCATTATTATGTGAGAGCTGTTAAAGAACTGAGGCTCCAGTGTCCCCCTGAAGCCAAACCACTACAATGATTGTTTATTATTGTCCTGCTCTTACACGAGTCCCTTAAACTTAAAGTGGTTCCCTTTCAGTTTTCCAATAATTTATTCCTTTATGATAATAGAGTTTCTTATTATCTTTTTTGATTTGTACCGTTTCCTGTTTAATGATTTACTCTGCATGGCATATGGGTGAAAGTTATCCTACTAGAAAAATTATTATGCTTTAATAATTATGGTACCATCAAACTGAATTAAATTATGTTTCATTGTAAATAGTAAAATTATTAATTTTTTTAAAAGCCTTTTTATGCCAGTGAGGATAAAGTTACCTTCATGTGCGTTGATTAAGCACCATGACAGCGCAAATCACGCGGACTGAACTGGTAACAAATCAACTCACTCCTCTACGCTCTCTTCCTGGGGCTGGTTCTGGAGCCAGCTTGCTTAGGACCGTGAATTAAGTGAAAGGTATTGAACAGAATCTGTCATTCTGTGCGTAAAAGTTTGTCTCTTATATTGTATACACATGAGGAGGCGGATTTTAGAACAATGATGTTTTGTCTCGTTGACTTACGAGAGAAATGAGCCTGCGTTGTGGATGTGCATTCTAACTTTCCCCTTCACACATGGGAATAGCAGTGTCCAATAGACATTCAGTTGTCACGTGTAATTGCCAAGATCCATGTGTAAGAAAGTGAAAAGAAGCAGATGAAATTTAGTAAGACATCAGATTCAAGCCAGCGTTTCCAAAGTCTTCAATCTATACAATGGGAAAGTTAATAATGAGATAATGCATTATTTTTCATACTAAATTCATGTGTGTATTTTATATTCATGGTACACTTCAGTTCATTTTTATTTCATGTATTTGTTTCTATCAGTCCATGTTTGCAGTTCATAGTGACTGCATTTATTACCAAGTACTTGTATGTTGTGCATCTTAATTATTTTTGTCACCTCTCCCTTCTGTCCCTGCCACCTCTTGGCCCCTTCTCATTTGCAAAAGCTCCATTTCTATCTGTTCCTCAAGTCTCTTTTTCCCTCCACCCATTTCCCTCCCTCTCCATCTCTTGTTCCCTTCCCATGGGAAAAAGAGCTCCCTACTTCTTCTTATGTATCTTTTATTATTTTGCTCTTTATTTATATGTTGGATTTCTCACATGAAGATGACCCATCTATCAGATGTACTTAATCTGTAGTTAGATTTCCTATTTTTTTTTTTTTAGCTGAGAATAGATTCACATACACAGTTGTTCCAAACATACTTAAGATTCCAGTAGGTGAATCATTGGTCAGTGTCAAATTTAAATTACTTACTATTAAAGTAAATTAAGTTAGAAGGTTGGTTTGGCTCTCTTGAACTGCTGCCCAGAACCCGTAGGTGCTGGTTCTGAGACAGACACCCTGGTGCAGGACACACAAATCAGAAGCTAACAGTGAGAAAGGTAAAAATTTTAAATTTAAAAGTTAAAAGATCAAACCATTCCAATGTTATGTCCTCTAGATTTCAAGAAACCCAAGGTTACTAATTTTTTTTTTCCATTACATAAAGCTGTTTGGCTCAATCAATAGAATCAAATAATTATTCTGGGGTTTTTTGGTACAAATCCCTCTTTTTTCTGGTTCTCCCCTTACACAAATATTTGTGTAAATTATGCTGAATATCCCTGGACCAGACCTTAGTTTAGTTGTTACATGCTAAGCTTTCAGTAAAGCAAAGAACACCTACATTAAGGGGTAAAAAAAAATAAATGCAGTTAATGTACGCAGCATATTCTGTTTTTTGCTTCTAGCTGTCTTATAAATCATGTAAATAAGCACAATAAACATTTACTGAGTGGTTCTGTAATAGTAGGGATCTAAGGGTCCATTATTTGTGATGACACGTGTAAGTTGGCTCAGGAAAGCTAAAAGTATGTCCCACGTCAAACAATGCCTTCCATCAAGTTTAGGACAGCATTTCTCGCCCGGATCACAGCTTGTGTAATGGCATTTGGCAGTATTGGCATTTCTGGTATGACTTCTTTTGGCTAGCTCAGCACTCTTAAAAAATAAATAGTTTTTTAAATCTGTGATTGAAAGGGTTAAATAGTACCAATTCATTACCACTCACAAAAGGATTTATTTTGTTCTCATAAATCAGTTTTATTCCACATTTTTATTATTCCCTTGGGTGAGCTACTCCAATTGAAATCAATACAAGTGCAAGTGACACAATCAATCTAGATATTTGATTATGGATTGGAGATCCCAGAGTCTGCTTTTTAGCAAGTTTCTTTCTGATCACCTCTCTGAAGAACTGAATATTTTTATTGGCATCTGTGAGTTATGAATATGTTTAAAAAGCATATAATAATCCTCATTTGTATACTGATAATGGAAACCCAGAGCATGAGTAAGGGTTAAGAGATGAAGACGTAAAATATGTAACTAGAGCTTTATTAACGTGTTTGAATTTCTCAATATTTTCCTTAAGATAAAGTCAAGTTTTAAAATAACTTCATTCTTCCTCTTAACAAAAGGCTATTAATACAATTGTTCGCCAGGAGCTGCGTTCTTAGGGTGCTATTAGGTAAGTGACTAATGATTTCTCTTGACAGAGGTGATGTCTATTGTCACACATCTATTTTAGAGCGGGGCCATACCAACTGATTTAGGTTAACAATGCGAAAACAGCGTGGTTGAATAAAATGCCTTTGAAAGGCTCCCGGCTGCTTCTTTTCATTTCTATAATTATCCAGGCTGGAAAGACACCATCTGGGGGATCTAAAAGAGAAAACCAGTTCTACTTTAAATTAGAGAGCCAAATTGATTAAGTTGTTGCTCCAGAGGCCAACATTTATATATCAGAGTCTCTCTGCTTTACAAACAAATTCCTATCTTATGACCCTTTACATGTTGAATGCTTACATGGGGATTGGTGGTTCCATATCATAGTTGTCTTGGCTCCGACTCTGGCCACCTGTTCTTGGCTCCTAAACCAAATTTTTGCATAGGCACAATTAAACCACACAATAATCTAGTTTATCCTGTTTAGAGTGAGGCAGTAGTTGGTGCACTTACCTGGTTCTGCCCTTAAAATAAATTCTGAAGCACTATTAGCACTGCACTGACTACTTTTGGCAGATACTTCATTTTTTAATTTCCAGCAGGAGCAGTATGTATGTTTTATGTTGGACGCTGGCTAGCTACCTCTGATTCCCTGCTAGAAGGCGTACAACATGAATGTTCTAAGTCTTTCAGAAGTGGTGGAAAGGATATTCCACTCCTTCTTTCATCTGATGAGTCCTGAATTAATTTTCAGTGGCTCTTGATAAGTCTTTAGGACAGCAGCTAGCTCTACCACACAAGCCCTACCCTTGAGTTTCCTTTGGAGCAGTCCCTGGGCATGCGGAATTTCCATCCTGTGATGTATTTTCTTCCTGCTTCTTTCCTTTTCAGTATTCTGCATTTATAATTGCTGGATAATGAAAAACATTAGAAAAGTTCGTGAAGGTACAGGGCAGTGATGTAGCAAAGGGCTTTATGCGTGGGTGTTTTTTCCATGTACTCTGTTCCAATCTTTAGAGTTTGCATAGAGAACCAACCCAGAAATCAGAAGTGACTTCCTTTGTTTGGAAGGTTACCATTTTTAAGAGCTTGTCTCTGTAACCATTTAATTCACAGACTGGCATTTTTTTTTTCCCCAAGAGGCCAGAGAGTAAACATTTTAGGCCTTGCAGGCAATAAGATCTCTGCTGTAATGACGCTATTCTGTAAAGTGTAAGAGGCTTTGGTCTAATAAAACTTTTATTTATAAAAATCGGCAGCAGGCCAAATTTCACCAACAGGGTATAGTTCGTGGGCCTCTGGTTTTATTTTCATTTGTTCCTAAGTTAAATGGAATGTATGCACTTTCCTTTATCTGAACCCCGTTACGATTCTTTTGATTGTATCCAAATTATGAAAGCTGATCCGAAACTCATGTAATATATAAAATAATGTCTGTAAAAATCCTATTGTCTGTAAATAACTAACAAATGGTAAACATCATTTCAGAGCTTCCTAATTCATAAGTGGTTTCTTGTTAGTAAACTAAAGAAATGAGGTAGACAAATGTGGGTGAAGATGCATTATAGCCAAGAAATTCAAAAGTTTGCAAAGTGGTTCAGAAACCCCTGGTAACTGTACCTGTGTAGGAATCATGAGTGGCCCCAGCCTAAGGTGGACCTTAGGTGAGGATGTTGGACATTGGTTCCCCCACTGGAAGCAGGGCTACCACTCAAATACCATGCACAATCACAGCTATCTTTCTGGATTCTCAACAGTTCTAGAAACCTCTAGAACAATCCCGAATGGACCCCAAGTCCTTGTCCTGCTCCATCAGCGTTTCAGTGTCCAGGTGAAAGCATGAGATGGTCCACGTCCACATGGACTTTAGGACCTGTTAACTTTGGGACCTTTAACCCCACAAAAAAATCAATTGTGTGTCCAATCATTTTCTTTCTGAAATTTCTCATTCTCTGACTGTGACAATATCATGTTTTTTTTTTTTGTATGTGCACAGATTAGGAGTCTCTCAGGACTCTTCATCATGCCACTGAGCTTTTAGCAAATGTATCCAGTTTCTAGCTTTTCTTGCCGTGATTCTTAATAATACTTTTAAAATTTCCAGTGTGCTTTTCTGAGTCTGTAACATCTTGCATTATTTTCTTCCAAATTCTTCAAAGTTCTTTAGTCTTTCTTATGTTACATTCCTTTCCTTTCCTTTTTGGCCATGTAAATACATATCAAGTGTGGTCTTCCTTCATTCAAATTCATCTTCCTTCTGCCTTGGATGGCCATCTCTGTCCAGATTGCAAGAGTTCTGGACCTAGTCTGTTGCTTTTGTTTGCCGGTGCTGCTTCAGTCCTCTCAACCTGGACTTTGAGGACAGTGTTCTTGAAGCACTCGCCTGTTGTCTGGAAAGATGAGAGTGAAACAAGACTGAGGAGGAAGGCCTCAGGCAGGATCATCGGGAATCCAGTCTCTCTGTCTCCTCCACGTTCCTTGGAAGCACCATGTGTTCCACCCTTTGCGTCCCTCTCCCAGTGACCACCGGCTCCTTCTGCAGGTCACCATGACAGTCCCTGGATGCTGGTCCTTCTTGTTCTTCCTGCTCAACTCAACTCTCCTCCTGTCAGGAGGATTAGAAGTTTCAGGCTCTCCTTGGTTCACAGCTTTTCCTCTGCAAGCAGTTTGGAGCTGTGTCCCTCTGAGTAGGAATCCACCATGTCTTCCTTCTGCTCTTCAGCTTTTTGCTGCCTGAAATCCTTTGAATTGTTTTGGTTCATAGTACAATGTTGTTATTCTCCTAGTTTGTTTCCATTTCATTAGCTATATTGAAAGGGCAATTTTGTGATACTACTGAATTTATGCATTTTCCTCCAAAGAAATTATGAACTTGGGAAATTTATAATTTATTCCCAAATCTCTCCCCAGCAAGTTGATTTGTGACCTATTTGGTCACACTCTCTAAGATGCATCAGGTCACCTCCAACCCCTGGTGTCCATGCGCTGATGTGATCCCTTCCCCTGGGCCTGGTCAAAGCCTGTGAATTGCTTCTGATCAGTAGACTAGGGCAAAGGGTGATGGGATATCACCTCCGCGTGGTAACTGTGTTAAAGCTGTAACCCATCTAATGTGCGTGGCCTTGCTGGATTGGCCTCAGTGGGCAAGAAAGAAAGGCAGACTCCAGCAAACAGGCCTCTGATAGGTGGTAACAGCTGTGGCTGCCACACTCTGGCCCACATTCTGCAAGGAACAAAATACTGGCAAGCATCGCAGGGGACCCATCCTTGCTGGAGCCTTGAACAGGACTTTAGGCCAGGCCAGTACTTGCCACCTTTTTGAGACACTGAGCAGAGAACCCATAAGCTGTGCCAGTCTCCTGGCCTTCAGAAGCTGTGTTCTCACGCTGTGTACTGTTCAGGTTTGCCAAGTTGGTGGTGCTACCCTGACCTCCCAGCACACGGCTGGGGCAGCATGGCCTGGCTGAGACCTGAGCAAAGAATGCAGATAGAAGCCACAGGTAGAATGACATCGTTCCCACCCAACACTGTACTTCTAAAGTGGTTACTGTCCCTTAACAAAGAAAAAAGTCTCAAATGTAACCCCAGCAGTGAAAAGAACATGATAAACATTTCTTTAAATGACACACAGTGACAAGCTGTGCTCTGGAACCAGCAATAGCAGTGGGCTATGCTTTGATCACAGGAGTGCTGCAGGCTCGGCGTGCCAAGGTGCTGGGTGAGGGTCCACCAGGCCTCCGGGAGAAGGTCTCTGCTGGTCGTGAAACAGTAGTGTTCGTGTTGAGCATTTAGACTGGAAGGTGGAGGCCACTTTCTAGGAGAGCACATTTGCCCACATAGCTTTTAGCTGATGGAGACAAAAGCGATCAGTAGTTTGTTCATTGGGGGAAAAAATTATTTGCCCAAGTGGAGAGAAATAAGTCAAATAGAAAAGTAAATCTGACATTGAAGATTACAACATGGCTCATGAAACAGATCACATTTCACTAATGTCTCCACACCAAACATGCATTTACAATCTTTTCAAATAGCTTTTATGTTTTAGAACCATTTAAGGTTCTCAGCAATACTGAGCGGAAGACAGGATTTTACATACTCCTCTGCTCTCTGATTCTTTTCTAATGTTCATAAACTAAAACCCATTTAAACACAGCTGACTATGGTGCATACAGCAGAGTTAATGGAAAGAAATCATGCTACAAAAGATTTTTTTAAATGACCTAAAATATTCTTAAAGGTAAGTGTGCATGATTAGCCATGATGCATTAATAAAAATCTTCTCGGAAGAATAACTGGTTCATAGATGGTCCTTCCTGTTTCAAAATGTTCATGAACCAAAAGCATTGTTGAGATATACATATATACCAGTAAATACTTTTTTACAGCACTGAAAGGTGAAGGCCAGGTCAAATGTTCCTTTGTCAACATATTAATTACAAAATAAATAATGTCCTAGGACCTTTCAGGTTCCTACAATTCAGAGATCTTCTGGAATGATGGAATTGGAAGGACATACTTACTTTGCAGTTAAAATAATTGTAAACATGGTGATCTTTCTGACAAATACGTATGAGTAGTTCAGATATTACCATGTGCCATCTAGACTGACCCAGGATCCATAGCGCACAGGAAAGGAAGCCTTCACCTCTCTCCCTCTTCTGTGTTGGATCTTTTCATTTTGGTGGTGGCAGAATTCTGTGACAGCGACATGAAGCCAGATAACTCTGAAACTGAGACCTCAAGACAGAGAAAACATAGCTTTCTTTTTTTTTTTTCCATCAAGAAGTGGGAAAATTAGCTAACCTCTTTTCTACCCTAAGATGTAATTGGATTCAGAAAAGGGCTAACTTAAAGCAAGACCAGGTCTGACATACAAAACCCTCACACGGTAACAGGAATCAGTTTGGTTTGTTCGCTGTCACTTCTCATTTTCATCTTTGTCATGAGAATGGATTCATGTTGTGCCATTTTCTATTCTTGTTACAATCTTTGTCACATGAATAAGATATCAGGATGTTAATGCCTGGCATACAGGATTCCGCGTGCAATGATGCCATACAGGACTACGCTGACCTTTGCAATATTATGTGTTCTGATTGGTGGTTCATTTCACCTCTTTCCCATGAGTTAATAAGGCTGTAAAAAGGAGAGAAGTGAAATAGCCAACCAGTCAAATTATAGAATATTGAAAAGGTCAGAGCAGTACAGCACAAAGGAAAAAAATTATGGAATATATGGTGCATTAAGATTCTTGTGACAATGATTATAACAAGAATAGGAAAGGATTCTCGTTTATGTTAAGTCACTCTAGAGAGTCTCTGTGGAAGGTGTCCCCAGGACGGTGATTATCCATGCCTTCCCGTATCACTCAAGCGAAAGTACACACTCACAGGGGTTTTTACTCTAAAAAAGTAGTTACATGGTTAATACTGCCACTGAGCAAGCAAGGACACGAAAAATCAGGTTTTTGCTTTAGAGAATAGGCACTGATGTCCCTAACATTTTAACAGTGCTTGAAGTTTGAAGCCCAAGTGTTCTCTACAAGTCAAATCAGTTGGCCATATGAAATTTACTTTGGCTGTTTCTCCACGTGTCATATTTTTCTTCAAAATAAAGTGGGAAGGTAGGACTGAGGGATTTAATGTCTGCAAAGACCATTTGGAGCGTGGGATATCCTGAAATAGTAGTGGAGAATTTTTATTTATTTATTTGTTGGTTTGTTTATTGGTCCTAGGAATCGAACTCATGACCTCACACTTGCCAGGCAGGTGCTATGCTATGACCTCTAGCCTCAGCCCAGGAATTTCTTTTTAAATGTGTGCATGAGTCATACGAAATTTGTTTCCTCCTTTGGGTGGGTGATCTCAGCCAACATACAAAGTACTTTTCCTCTTCCCACACATCACTGGTTGGGACAGGCTGACAGGAGACAGAAAAAAGACTCTTAACTCTGAAATTGTGAAGCTGCCATTCTCAGATCTTTCACAAGGATTTGTCATTTAAAAAATCATTTTTATGAATATTTTTAAATTTCTTATGGAAATTTTAAACAGCTCTGTTAGCTTCTGTAGTTTGTAGAGAGAGATTTGAATGAAAAGCTAGTTTTTACTCTCTCTGGATGCGTTGTTTCGCTAACAGAGCAAACATTTTATAACGCACTCCTAGTCTCCACAGAGGTCACCCATACGGTGCCAAGCATGATCTTGTTACTTTCAAAAGCAGGGGGGAAAAAGTGAATTTTGTTCATTAAGACCAGGCAAACTATAAGTTTACTACATCAGTAATTCTCAACTTGGATGGCGATGAAGAAAACTCACACAGTGACTTCCGGGACTACCTTCCGATACCCTCATCCCAGAAGCCTGTGATCTACCGAAGTGTGGGGGCACCCTGGGAGGCTGCCCCATGCCACGGGGCTGTGCACAACCCCAGAATGTTCCTGTAGACAACCTTCTTCCATGAAGGGCTTCGCACAATCCTCGCTGACCCCTGATGGCTCAGACTAAGCCAGGGCGTGGATGCAGGGAGGTAACTCAGCATCTCAGCACCCAGTGATGCTGGGGTCAAAGGATCTGGAAGCTGAAGTGGACCTGCACATCCACTAATGCAGATAGAGAGAGAGCTGAGGCTGACCAGGGGGGAATGGTCACCTGTGATAGGAAATGCTTATCAACTCCACATTTTCTAGCTTGATTTGTGAGCCTGGGCATTTTCCAGCCCACTGGAAACACAGTTTAGGCAGTGAAAAGTGGTAATGCACAGCCCGTGGAAGAGGGATGCCGGGAGGCCTTGCATGTTAGGAATCGGTCTCCAGTGTCCTGGAGCCCGTACTGGTGAAGAACATAGGGAGAAAGGGGGGATCAGGAGGGGAGGTGGGGGGAGAGACACAATCCGTGGCTCCCTCCTTGCTTTTGAATCAGGGCGCTTTGGAGCTCCTCTGAGAGCTGACACTGTCATTTTGCTCTCGGTTTGTCAGTGGAAATGCGCCTCAGCGGAGGTGAGCATCCAGCCTCACTGAGCTGCATGGCTCGTGCTGGTACAGGTTCTTTTCTGAGCTGAGCAAAATGGTTATATAATTGCATACTTCTCATAATTATTGAGTAATTATATACTTCTTATAATTACTGAGTAATCATTGTTCTGTAACTAGAAAATGTTACAACTAATTGTATAATCATATGTATTAATTTTGTTATCTGGGAAACTTAGAAGAAAGTGGTACTTAATATATTTCCTCCCCACCCCACCCTGCCATTTCCAAAGTGGCCTGTTATGTTTGCTTTGCATCTTAACTTTTGCTTCAAAAACAAAATGCAGGATTAAAAAAAAATCCTTCCCTGATATTATAGAAATCTATGTTTTCTCATTGGTTTTGTATTGACAGCTGGCTAGAAACGTGTAAACTGAAGCTTCTGAGGTTTCCTTGTAGAACTTTTGTTATTGATTTGTGATTTTCAGTCTTTGTAAGATGTGCACAGTAGCTTCCGGCCCGGGCAGTGGAGCACCTGCTGGCTCTCTGCTAAAAAGCTGACCTTTGTGAAATTTTACAACCAAGCTCATGACAATGCCCGCAGCTGTTTCAGCTGTAGCTGAAAAAGCTTCCAGGGATCAAGGTATCAGGAGAACTGCAGAAGATCCTCTGAGGCTGAGCGCGTGATTGTTCCCAGACAATGACTGGAAGAGACTCTCATTTAGCTGTTTTTCGCATTTTATTGGAACATTTGTAGTGCATTTGGATCACACTGGCTGTGGGGTTTAGGTACATAGCACATCCTGGGTTTCTTTGTTCCCCTTCCTTCTCTCTAGCTCTCCTCCAGATCTCTTCTCTCTAGATCTCCTCTCCATTTACCAAAGATCTGTCTCCCTGCTTCCTGTTATCTATCCTTCTTTAGCTCTTTAAATTAGTGATACTTAGGTTTTCTCATGTAAGAGGTTATTTGATATTTAAACCTGTGTGGCTGATTTATTTCACTTAACATTATGGTTTCAAGGTGTGTTTGTTTTCCTACAAACAAGTCAAATTTATTCTTCCTTATGGCGGAGTAGTACTCCATTGTACATAAACACTACGTTTTCTTTGTCCATTTATCTGTTGATGAACATACAGTCTGCTTCCAAGATTTAGTTAAGAGTTGTGCTGCTATAAACATTGGTATTCATGGATTACTTAATAGGATGTCTTTGACTTTTTTGATAAGATACCTAGGGAAATAGCTAGGTTTAATGGTAATTCTATTTTGTTTTTTGAGAAATAATTGAAACTAGATTTCTTGAGTGCAGAAGAACTGTTAAACACACATTGAAAATCTTCTCAATACCTAAGCAAAGTGCTCCTTTCGTATTTCTGGAGCTTGAAATTGTCGAATGAAGTTCACTCACTGTGCAGACCCTGTAAAGCCCGTTCTCAGATTTCAGAACTTCTTGCCAGTATAAATTTGCATATGTAAGAGTACATTAGCTGTTCCAGTTTAGGATCCTGAAATGGCCAAGCTACTGGATTTGTCACTTTCAAGTCTATAGTAATAATATTGGAATTTGTTTTCTGGTCATGGAAAATACATTCCTATTTGCAACAATAAAAATTTTAGCTACTTCCTCCATCCCAAAATTATAAGTACCTTATTAGAAATTTTGTATATTTTAAAATTTCTGTCTGCTTTACTTATACTTCATGAAAATGGTCATGTCATATAACTAGTTAGACACGTTTGCATCATTTGAACTTCATTGATTTCAGAATTTGAAATATCTGATAGGACAATGGCATGATGGTAGTAGATGACATTAGTGTTGTTTTGCTCATTAAAAAACAGAATTTGGATTAGTAAGATGGTATTAGTTTGGGAGGTGTGAAGAATTTGATAGTTGGTGATTGTGATGGAGAAAACACAATTCCGAGTGCCTGCTTTCTAAGCAGTTACTAATTCTAAACGTTTTTCTGCGATGTATCAGTTATATGATAGCAGCAAAAATGGCGGCCTGGTTTCCAGTTACTTTGATTTCTGTGATGAATGAATGGTTGATACCAAGCCACGTAATGTTTTGTTGACAAAGTAACAAAAGAGAAATATGCCCTTTGGTGGAACACGTGCATTGTCTATTAGGGTGACGCTGCTAGAGTTCTATTTAGTATATTAAGGAACTCAAGATAGTATGATCTCACTTAAATCACAATAACCCTGCACTTGGATTTTTATTTCCAGTTCAGAGATGATGAACTGGAGGTTCTGAAATATTAAGTAGCTTAGCAAGAAATGCATTACTGAAAAATACAAAGACAGGTTCAAATGCAGGACTCTCCACCAACCAAATTTAGGTTCCTTCCTGTTGACTATACTTCGCAACTTAACCATGTAAAATGGATTTTTTAAAATATTGCAACTATTAAAATTTCTCTACTAGGCAGGGGATATAGCTCAGTGTCATAAGTGCCTGCCTGGCAAGTACAAGGTTGTGAGTTCAATCTCTGGTACAAAAAAACAAAAAGAAATTCTCTACTGTACAATGCAAGGTCACTTTCAGTATGTGGTCATCTTTACTTTTAATGATTTAATCAGTGTTTGGAGATCTCACAAATATGCTTGTTTTTGCCTTTAAGGTCTGGAAGGTTGTGTTTTTCTATTCATTGTTCTGTATCTTCAGAATTTTTGTAGGAAAAAAGAAATGTTCCTACAATAAAAAGTGTCTGGGTAATGGAAGAAGGCCTACTGAAGTTAATTTTGAGTTCTTGATGGCTCTTTTTTCTGTTTTTACAGCATAATTACAACACATTCTAATACTTAAAGTCAAGTGATATTTTGAAAAGGTTGCCACATGTAAATTATCCAGGACAGCATTAAAGTAAAAAGGGAAACCAATGCTCCGTTTTTGGTGCCGACTTTTTTCCTACTGCATCCCTCACGTCTAACTCGTGTTAACTCTGGGTGCAGAACGGTGTGGGGAGAGAGAGGAAGCAACGGTAGGGCTGGAGTGTTTTTCTGTGCTGCGGTCACGCTCAGACTTGCGAATGGGCTCGTGGCAGCTGAAGTACAGGGTGGTGGCTTTGAGGACATACTGAAAGTGATACTTTAAATAGCCAGGCCCCTTTGTATTTTCCCAAATACCCCAAAGATAGGTCTTTGGATCAAAGAGAACACACTTACCTCCAATCTCCAGTTGCTTTTTAAAATATTCTGACCAAATCTGACTTAAAAGAGCAATAAGTAATAAGAATTCTCCCTACCTCTCATGCAAAATGAGGCCAAAGTACCAGAGTCGGTGATGTATAGCATATATATGTCTAATTATGCTATTTATATCCACACCATTCCCATTAGAAGGGAGATGTGTTATTTTCTTGTCTGAACAACAAACAAAATTCATAGACTAAAAAGTCTGCAAAAAATTTAAGCACCTCATCTAATAACTTATGTATCTGCCGTATTTTTACAAACTAGATGACACTTGCGACATGCCTTCATGCTATCACTATTTTGGTCACTGTGATGCACACACTGGAGATAGTAACTCAGGTAACATTTTGTTCACAAAGCATTAGAATAAAAATATTAGGCACAAGGACAAAGCATGTGCCTTGCATTTGAGGGTAGCGCCATTATAGATCTACTTAGTATTCATAGTATATTCAGGAATCCAAGAAAATATTCAAGTAATAGCAGGAATTAACCCTTCAATGGATACTAATTTTAATAACTTTTTGTTTAACCAGCAGGAAATAATTATACCCTCCTGAGTGACACAAGAATCATGCACAGCAGTGGAGAGACCGACCTGTGGGTGCCCATTGTCGGACTGGTCCCTTTCAGTAACTACACTGTACAAGTGAATGCTTCCAACAGCCGGGGCAGCTTGATCAGTGACCCTACAACCATTGTGATGCCCCCTGGGGGTAAGTCTGTGAAAAATGCTGGCTCCTTCATTTACAGATAGACAAGGTGTTCAAGGGAACTAAGTTACCGCTGAGCACCTTGTCCATCTGTGGTTGGAATTAATTTTTAATTTTAGAACTCAAAGGCTCAGTTGTAGTTCTAGTTGCTGGGAGGTCTCGTTTGGTCTCATTGGGATGTTTTTATTGATGTTCTTTTATTGTCTCATTGCAACTGCTTTCATCTTGTCCTGTGTGTACGCATGTGCTGTGCACATGTACATGCGTATCTCTGGCATTCTGAGTGTTATAAAGATTGGAATAAGGCTTTTGTTTCTTGATTTCACTTACATTCAAAGTTTATATTCTTTCCATTTCAGCTTTGGTTTTCTACTGCAAATGGCTCTTCTTTTTTGTTCTCTGAAGAGCTTGTTTAGATGTCTCTTTGGGCTTTCCATGTAATGTAAAGGACAGGGTGCGGCAGTGATACAGGGGAACGAAACCCCGACCTACAAATGTCTGCTGTGAGTTCGTGTTTTCTAAAGTCAAAGATTGAATTTTAAGGAACAGTGGAGGTTAAGAGCAGAATATCTTTATTGAGAGAAAAAAAATCTTCTATCAGAGCAAGAGAGACAGAAAGGGGTCTTCTGGGTTGCCAAGGACTCTGTCTTTTTAGGGACTTTTATAGAGCAAACCATGAGGAGAGGTGGGTTTAAAGTGTGGGAAACATGGGAACTTGAAAGGTGGCATGAGGTAGGACAGAGCTATGGTCAACCAATAAGATTAATTACTCAGGTAAAGCTGATTAAATTGGGGACAGTTGGGGAAGTGAGTCACGTAGCAAGTGGACATGCTTAAAGAACAGAGACTCTTCCTATAGTGGGTTGGGATGGTGACTCCTGACTTCCTCAGGGTGATAGAGTCCTATTTAGAGTATAAGTCCTTGGGTGTCTTGGGGTCTGGCCCACAGTGGGAGGTGTCTATCTCCCCCACAGCTGCAAGGTATCTGGTCTCCCTCTCTGCCTCCTTCAATGGCCCAGCCCTGTCTGACAGCCTATAATATTTCTAACTCATTTGCCTATAACAATAGGAAAATAGCTCATACCTTGGCGTAAACACCCACAAACTCCTGGTGATTACACCCCGTTTGTGCTGCTTTCCTATGTGAAACGTCGTACAGTCTGGATGCTTTATTATTTTATTCTATTCTATGAAAAACTGACCCCACTTATTGAAAATTATCACATTTACCATTGCTTTTATCTGCAGTCAACTCCACCCTTGTCCTAATTGTGAGAAGCACCTTCTAGGAAGAAAACTTCCCCTGGGGTCAGTATGTGTGGCCCTAGAACCTGAGAAGCATGCCTCAAAATAGGAACAGCAGGATTCACAGGAGGCCAGGAGCAAGTGCCTTCCCAGAATACCCCAGGGGAAGGGCCCCGGGACACACAGCGTCTGCCCTATAGCCAAATCTCTGGGACTCAGCTTGCTGTAGGCAAAGAGAGAATGTTCTGATACTGTCATCAGCAATCTGCAGAGCAGGACACCTTAGTCCCCCTCTGGTCACCAGGATTAACAGCAGCAAGTCCCACATCAGCAGAGAGGAAGGAAGAATTTGCAGGGTGTTTGGAATCTCTTTCCCCAGGAAAGGCGCCTTACCTGTTGTGACGTAAGAGCTCCTCCCTCTTCTTCCCTTTTATGGCATTAAAACAATCAGTGACTCTATGTACCCCAAACACTTGAAACTAAATGGCAGAAGCCATGCTGCTTGAGAAAAGGATGTGTAAAAGAGACTTCTTAGGGCTGATCCATGTGGGCTGCTATTAGTTTTCATGAACCAATAACTAATAAGGGAATTGAATTGAGACAGGTGCTTATTCAAAAATTGAGACCAAATTACAATACAAAGCAAAACCAAAAGGGGAAACTTAGGTGACCATGTCTTCATATCTCTCTCTAATCCACCTGCTGGAAATGCTAGGAAACCGTGCTGACTCTTAATCCTTAATATTCAGTATCTTTTATTCACATTTAGAAATTTAAGAACAATCAGTAACTTGGTGGAGGTTTAAAGTTACATGATAATAAAACTTTCTTAATAGGATATGTGAACTGTTTAATGATTTATATATTTATTCTATGGCATTTATACTGATTTAGATAATTTATAATTCATACCAATTCAACTTGTATTTATAGAAGAGATCCATTTTATTTCATTATTCATGTATTTAAGAATATGTGGCCTAATTTTATATATATGTGTGTATGTATCTATATATATCAAATATATATATATATATATGATGGTATGAGTCATCACATATTTTCTTTCAGTTAAAAATAGCAAGCTCTCTTTTGCTAACTCAATACAAGCTGTGAATATGCCTGTCGGTTAGGGGCCAGATCAGGAAGAAATAAGCGCTCATTTTATGGTGATGCAGGAAGGGAGAGGGAAGCTGTGAGCTGAGGTTATCTGCGTCTCCATGCCGTGCACATGACCTGTGTCATCGCCGCTGTCCTCAGGGCTCTACTCTCTGGGACCAGTGTCCTCCTCTGAACTCACACATCTAGAATCTGGGAAATGGTCCTTCACTGAAAGAGGAAGCACATGGCTTTAAAGATAGAGACTTTCTCAAGTTTATAACAGCCATCAGGAAATACTTTCTTTCATCATTACATTGTTGTTGATTACAATTAGGAAACTTATAGCTTTGAAATGATCTTTTTTATGACCTTGTGGCAGTTTAAAGGTGATAGCTCATTGATTAAATAGGTTTTAGTTCATGCTCCTTTTACTTAATGATCTGAAAACATATTATCCTGATTTACACATAAAAATCATGCCGAAAAGCATGTGGCATTCACTGGAATATGTGTGTTTAAGTAGAATTAAATTAGTACTGAGAGTTATTAAAGAAATCTTCCATGCCTCTGTCCAGTGAACTGTGTTTCATACTGAAATAAATAACAAATGAGCCGATTTACAGAAGCAAACCAGTTTATGGGCAGAGGAGCTTCTATATGCTATTTACTTTTCCATTATGTTCAGATTGTTTTCCTTACTGCCATTTCCTTGATTTTAATATTGGATGCTTTTTATAGTGAAGTAGAGTTCCTAGTGTCTTTCAGTGCTAGATTATGCATGGTTTGTAATGAGAACGTTTTAGCTATGTTCGTCTCTCAATATAGATTAAAACATACTACTAGAAGGTTTGGGCAAAAATAAAACATTATCTTCTTTCTTTATCCAGTGTTTGCTATTGGATGTGGACTGGCAAACCGCTTGTACCCTTCTGGGTTGGTCAAATCCAACTCAATTTTTAGGTCCCTTGGAACAATATCTCTTTCCAACCACGGCCGAGAGTCGATGTTTCTGTATCCCACGGTATGATTGGAATGTATGGAAATGGCCAGTCTAACTTCACCATCACCACTGCTGGCTATAAGATCCTGCACTGCTGAGGCTATTTCTTATTCCCATTTTTATCTTTAGTGCCTAGACAAAATCTGACACATGGTGGGTGCATAATGAATAATTGGTGAGAGAATGAATAAATAAACCCATCAAGATAGCTTAATTGCTAGTTCTACATTGTAAGCTTATCACTGTGGAGGCCTGCACAGGCTTCCTGTCTAGAAGAGCTAGATTATCCTGTAGTCAGCTGCAAAAAATAGAACATTCTCTGTACTGTGTGGTCCAAAGTAAGAAAGCGATGGCCGTAGAGATTTAATTACAGCTCTGACTCCCAGGAAGGCAAGAGTACTGGAGGTAAGAGATATTCTTAGGTTTCAACTCCAACCTAGGTTTCTCCACATATTGCTTGCTTTTGCTCAGGTGAGCATAGATGAACAGCCCTGAGTTTATGCAGCAATTTCAAAGAAGTAAGGGACACATTGTAAGGAGTTTACCAAGGTATATCATCTCCTAATTGGATAGATACAAAACATCTCATTTGCTTAGAGCTAAGTCTGTTTTACCAGTGGCAAAAATGTACAATTATAAATATGGTAAATCCATGTTACTTGAAGATAGAAACTAAGGCAAGCCAGAGGGTGCCACCAGCCCCTCAGCATGTGCATGTGCAGTAGAAAACCACACACAGCACACACTTATTATTCTAAAATTCCATTTTAAGTATGATGTGAGGAGCTCTGGATGAAATCTCGTATTTTCAGTAATGCAGTACATCCTCATCTACCCTTCTGAACTCAGGTTTCTGCATTTCTACAATTACTATATTTTTAGTTTGTCTGTAATTACATAATGCTTGTATGTAGCACTAAGATACTCTTGGAGAGGAAGAATATGTTTAATCCTAGGTCTTGAATAGCATGATGGTACAGGTTCAAGAATTCTAGAGAGGGAATTAAAAAAAATAAAAAAGGAATCTAAATGTTAATCCATAAATATGAAACTTTCCTGTGGCCTTTCCTCCTTCAAGATATGGAGTTACTAATGGGGTTAGGATTTCAATGCTTAATGGTGCTCAGTGCATTAGTGTTTTGTATGCATGGAATTCAGCATTCAGTGTCATAAGTGGTTGACATTGGTGATGTCCCTTAATTTGCTTAAATCTAATTGGCTCTTTTATCAGTCAAACCTGTATGGATTGGCAATTGATCAGGAAGGGTCGGCCACGACTCTGCATGTAGTTAAAAGATGGAGCCACAGTTACAGACACCACCGCATGGTAATCAGCACCGCGACAGCAAATGGGCTTGGAAGAGGAAGAAAAAGAAGCTTAGAAGTTTTGCAGGATCTTCAAGTTCAGAACAAAGGCATCATCGAGTATATAAATTTTAAATACGGTGCGTTTTGCCTCCAGTCTCAAACCGTCTTTTTTTTTCCAGACGCACTGAAATCTTGTCTGAAACTGTCTTTGTTACATCAAAGACCTACTGAGAAAGTGAAGAGACACAGCTGAAGCATAAAAGGGCATAGTTTAAAATGATTAGTGACAAACTCCATCCTGATGAGCTAGAAACAGATTTTTTTTAAAATGAAAGTTTTCTATTTTTTCCAAAAGGAATGATTTCCTCCTGTGTATCTTCTCCTGAAGTGCTTTTGTGGCACAGCAAGAGGGACTCGGTGTCACCTGAATTTGTGAGGTTAATCTACTCGTCAGCTGAGGGTAAATAGTTTGTGACTTACACCTTTACGGTGATGAGTGTTATTATAATTTATAAGCTTTGTAAGAAACACGGGGGGGCTTGTTTATTTTCTGGAACATTTTATCAGAAAATGAAAAATGGAGACAAGCAAAATGGTTGTGAGCAGTGTGGTGTAGGACTTCGTGACACTTTGCTTCTCTGACCCCGCTCCCTCCCTCAAACAGCAGAGAAGGACAAGGAGTGAAATTCATCAGTTTGAAACCTCTGGGGCATTATGGAGGTGTAGACTTTGAATATGAATTTAAATTCACCTCTCTCACTCCCTGGCTGAGTAACTCTGAGCAAGTCCACAAATATATTGGACCCTAAGTCTATTCATTCATAAAAAAGTCTTGATGGTAATTCCTGCCAGAATTGCCTAGAGGAAATGGGAAAATAGTGTGTTTAAGGTTCTTGGTGTCAGGTTCGTGTTGGAAACATTCAGTGCTTGCTATCTGCTTCGTTCTGTTTTCCTAGGGTATCAGTCCCTTTTCTGTTGCTTTTAACAATGTTTGCACCTGGGAACTTTGTGAAGAAAAGATTTTTATTTAGCTCACAGCTTTGCAGTCTAAGCGCATGGCTGAGCTCTGGAGAAGGCTCACTTGGCAACATCAAGTCATGATGGAAGCAGCAGAATTGCAGGAGCAGGTGGGAGAAGAGTGACATAGAAGATTTTGGGAGGCTGAGACAGGATGATGGTAAGATTGAGTCCTGCCTAAGCAACTTAGCCACACCCTGTCTCAGAACAAAGAAATAAAACCTGAAAAAAGCATCAGGGATCTAACTCAGTGGAAAGGCCCTCCTCAGTTCAATCTGGAGCACCAAAAAACAGGTAGGAAGAAAGAGAAAACGGTGTGTGTGTGAGGACAAAATACCCACCATGCACAATTGAAGGGAAGACAGGTTTATTCTGACCCATGTTTCCGTCCACTGTGTGACAGTGCCAAGGCAGCACAGCGTGGCAGAGAGGCACGGCAGACAGGAAACCAGGATGGGAGATGCAAACTTCCAGGAAACCGCCAGTGACACGCCTCCTCCAGCCACCTCCACCTCCCCAGCAAGTTGGCTGAGAGTCTGGGATCACGAGAGGCTTCAGGGCTGAGTTGTCTTCCAGACGGTGTTACTTTCAGGTGATAGCTCTAGGATCTTTATTAGGGAAGCAACACCTGTGACATGCACTGTATGATTTCCACTTTATAAATTTTTTTAAAAAATAAGGAAGAATCTCATTACAGACTGTTTCTAGGTTTTTAATAATTTCCTCAATCCTTCAGTTATTTTTCCTATACTAATATGACAACATTATGTTAAGTCTTGATCCTCCAAGTTTTACAAAACATTCAGTTTTCATAGAAGTTTCTCTTATTTTACTAGTGTTCACCGTTTAATGAACACTAGTTTAAGTGATATTTAATGAAGTTACAAAAATTACAGTCATAAACACAATCTGACATAACAGTTTTGGAAAATACAGCTGGCTCGTGGGGAGTGCATAATTCTACTGGTGCTGTAGAAATTTGCCCTCGATCCAGAATAATCAACCATCTATCTTCATGTATTATAAAGTAGATGAAAAAACTGTTAGTAATATGGCAAATAAGTTAAGAGCAGTTAATAAAGAGACTGTCTACTCTTTAAAAGAAGATGGTGTCTTGAGGTGGAAGGATGATTTGCCTTCAAAACAGACCACCATCAGGAGGAGGAAGAGTGCCACTAAATTATTCTTGTTAAAAGAAAAAGCTATAACCGATTATATCTTTTCAGTTGATTAAGCGCTGAGTCTGAGATTTGGGGCATGGTTGCTCAAGGGAACTTATCTTTCTCCTTCACTTTCTAACGGAAAGAATTGGACTTTCCTATTTTCTGATTTTGACTAAAATTCCTAAGGCCCAAGAGGAATAACCCATGGCAGACAGTGAGCGTATGGACACATGTCTTCTGTTTTTCACCTCCTCTGCATCCACTCTGATTTATCTGTAACACATATGGACAAACTTCAACATGCATGTGGCCATGGTATATTTTGCCAATTGAAAAATTGCAAAAGAGAAGGAAATTAAAACTAAACTGTAGGTTCGCAAATGAAATAAACAATAGGCGAAGGTGGTGTATTTCTTTCTTCGGAAGGCAGAAGGAAAGATGAGATTAACTGCCTTTATAATGTAACAGCCACAGTGAAGATAAAGGCTGGTGAGCAGCACTGTTCTACCACCTAAACAGATGGTTCATCCTCACCTTCGGTATATTAAAAGCTACACAATTTATACTACATCCAGTTCGTATGAATCTTTAGAATAGTTGTGCGTAATGTTTTACTTCGGTGTATGTCTTCCAAATGTGCTGTTATTTTTCCCCTAGAAAAAGGAAATCAACCAGCTGAAAGTAATAAAGTAGGTGTATTCCACAAATAAACTATATTGAAATTCTTAATAAAATATGCACAAGCCGCTTAGTTTAATCCTTTCTTTCTTTCTACTACCTTGTAAGAGTGGAACCTCAACATTTACGAGTCTTAAGCTTTCAAATAGTTTGCAGGAAATACTTGCCTTTCATTTTTCAAAAATGATAGTTGATACCACTATGTGTGTTTGTGTGCGTGCGCGTGTGTGTTTGTAGATCATGAATGAAAGAGCAATGGGTCTCAATTTTATAGTTTCTGGACTTGTCTTCAGTTTTCATATTCACTGCCTTGGCAATGAACTTCCTGCTTATAAAGACACTTCAGAAAGGCGGGAACTTCTGAGCCCCTGTAAAGGAGGCAGCAGCTTTGAAGAGTGCTTACCCGGATGCAGCCTGCCTCCAGCAAAGGCTGCCGGCCTGGCATTTGCATACTCTCAAGTGGGCTTTGCACCTCCTGCCCAAGGAAGGGCTGTGGGGCAAGACAGGGAGACCAGAAAGATAATCAATTAAAATCCCATTTTCCCTCCTTTGCCAGGGGAGAGGGGGTGCGAAGTAGCGTTCCTTCCAGTTCCGTTGGTATTTTTAAAAATCATATTCTACAAAAGAATAAGTAAAATTCCCCTTTCTGGTTTTTTTTTTTTTTTTTATCTTGGAAAAAAGGTTTATCTACAACTTTAAGGTTAGAAAGAATCCTGTCTGTCTGACTGGTCCTGCAGTTTGAAAGCAACTTGAAGCTTCATTTGAATTCTGATAGTGCCCTAAAGAAATGTTTGCTTTGTTTCTTTAAAATAATCTCTTATTCTTTTATTTTTCTTCTTTATTGCAGACAGGCTCTGTGCCTGCTCTGCATAAAATTCCATGAGCACTTACTTGCCTGTCAAAGTCCTCTTAGGAAACTGAGTTGACCTTTAATGCAGCTTAGGTATCTAGAGACTGTTTTTCCAACCTCTTTGGCAGCATTTGAGAATCCTTGCTCTCTACGGGGTTAGGGGATACCTAGACTCTCAGGAGTCCTGTAAAACTTCACGGGGACTAGCTCATGACCACAGTAGATGTGTGCATCACAGCCACTGTGATATTTATGATGCTTCACTATTGGGACAGCAACAGTGAGAAATAGTTGTTGCCTGATTCACATGTTATAAAATCAATCCTGTCCCTCATGCTTCTGTGATTATTTGGAACTTACACTGTCATTCTGATTTAAATGTCCCCATGTATATATATGGTGTGTTATTTCCTAAGTAGAAATCTACATGGTGAAGACAATGAATGGGTGAACCGCACAAGCAAAGGCAGAGCTGACCAGGGTCATCTCCCTCTGTCCCTCGGTCTCTCTTCTTCCCCTTTCTCACCACACACCTTAGCTCTAGGCACAGAGTAAGCTCTGAGCATTCACGTAACTCCCCACCTTCTCTGCAAGTTTATCTGCTGTGGTTTCAGTTATCTGCAGTCAACCACAGCTCACAAATATTAAATGGAAGATTCCAGAAATAAATAATTCATAAGCTTTCAATTGCATGCTTTTCTGAGTATTAGGATGAAATCTCACACTCTCCCTCCTGGTCTCTGCCAGGCTGTAACTGGACCTTTTGTCCTGGGTATCCATGTAGTATCTGCTGCTTACTGATTAATGGCAAAGCCACCTCAGGTATCCGGTCTGGTATCTTGGCATCCCTGTGCTGTGCTCAAGAAGCACTGACATTGCTTAATAATGGTCCCAAAGTACAAGTGTAGTGATGCCAGCAACTCAGACAAGCCCAGAGAGAAGCCATGAGGTTTAAAGTGTTAAAGTTCTCAAATTGCTAAGGAAAACAAAGAAATCACATGCATAGGTTACTAAGACCTGTGATAGGAATTTAGTTAAATTTTCAACTAAATTGTAAAGGAAAAAGAAATTTATGCTAGTTTTGATATTAATTTGTTGGTTATCATTTTACTATATCTAATTGTCCATGCACCAATGCCACACAAAGAATGTAAACATTATACACTGCAGACAGGTATAGTACTAATGAAATTAAAACACAAATGGAAAACCCAAAAGATACATCAATTAAGTTTCATCACAGGTTTGCATATATAAGAAAAAATACCACTGATGCAAAGGGAAATCAAAATATTTGAATAAATGTTTACATTTAAAAATGTGTTGGGGTAAAAGTCAAATCAAATCACCACTAATCCCCCTTAGAATACAGCCCCTCACTTGGAACATATTTCCCCATCATCTTGTCACTTCTGGAAGCAGTTCTGGAAGTATTCTTTCATGAGTGTCTTCATGAAGTGTCATAAGCTACATTCCTGGCTGTTTACATTTTTTAACATTTATTTTGAGACAGGATCTTGCTAATTTGCTAAGTTATTCAGGCTGGGCACTTAACTTGCATTCCTCCTGCCTCAGCCTTCCAGAGTACTGGTCTCACAGATGTATGTCACCATGCTCAACATGTATGGGCTTTGATTTGAGGTCTCAGCTGTGGAAATCTCAAGAAGCAAACCTGATGTGAAGGGAAATATGCAAGGTCGAAAGCTATGAGATCACTGACCCACCCCCAGCTCCTCAGAGCCACTCCTACTGGCAATCTTAGCTCCTGGAGCCCTGAGTTTTGGCTTCTTGCACTAACTAGCTATTTGGTTTCACTTAATGGACTCACTTAACTGCAAACTGGCTTCCTCACTGGGAAAATAGTAGACTCAAACCAGTCAGTGGCTCCCACAGTGTAAGTCTAGAGCAGGAATTGAGTCACTGTGACCTGGGAACTCGTTCCAAAGGCAGATTACTGAGCCCCAAATGCTGATGGTGAGGCCACACCAGCTACTGGTGTTCCCTCAGTCCTTACATCATCTGGATGCTCGCCCAGTTTGAAAGACCCTGAGCTTTAAAATATTTAACATGTTTTCGGCAGGGCTGGTAGCTGAGGCAGCAGGATCGCCATGAGTTCAAGAACGGTCTGGACTACGTAGTGAGACCTTTCTTGGAAAGAAAGAAAAGTAAAGCAAAAATGCATGATCTTGTCCATAATTCTGTTCCACATTTGCATGTAGGGCACAGAACGATGGCGAGAGAATAGGCCCTGTGCTCACTTCCTCTGTAGATAGGGAAGCTCGGTTCTCAGGTCTTTCCATGTGAGGAAGTCACATGTTGCTTCTAGTCCTGAATAGGATCAGAGAAGAGAGCGCAGCCGAGAACTCTCTGTGGAGCTCCACTGGTGGCGCCAGCAGCAACAGGCCTGGTGCTTCATGCACGGCGGAGCCATAATCACGCAACTGCCTCGCTAAGTTGCCATCAAGGAAATTTCCTCTGCTCCTTCCCTCCCTCACTGAGCATGTGTCAGAAGGAATTCAGGGAAGCAAACCTGGGAACCTTCCCTCTGGGGAGTTCTCTTTAATGAGCATATTCTTGGTCCCACCTCCTCTCTGCTGGATTTTGGAATATGTTTCCTCGTCAGGTGACAACTTTCTCCAGTATTCTAGGGTTTGCTGGTGGTGAGTTCTCATAGTGAAGATCTTTCCTTCCCAGATTTCACAGATTCAGCTCCACAGCATAGGCAAACACAGTTTCCTGTTGCCTGGAGAACAACTGAGACCAGGCCATCTTTTTCATTTGATAGGAGAGGAGGTTTCGGTGCACTGATCATTCAGACCAAGATAGAGGTGGTCTTGTGCTGCACACACTGCCTTAACTCTTGCAAATTCTTCATTGTCTTATGATAGAAATTTTAGATTTTCACATTTGATTTGCTGTTGTAGAAGCTTCTGTGCAAGTGGGAAACAGAACATTTCACTGAAACTTGTTTAAATGCATTTCCTCAAATGAAATTTTCTACTTAGATTACTTTTTAGATCCTTTTTCTGGCCCACCTCACAATCTGAACAGTTATATTTGTAATCCCATAAAAACATTTTCAAATTCCAGCAAGTGAATTCCAATCTACCACCTCCAATGCAACCCATAGTGAGAGTAAAGGCACTAAGACATGTTCCAAGTTATGGTCAGCCAAGGGGTCCTAAGTCCAATCTAAGGAAGGATGTGTGGACAAAGGTCTTCATGCAAGGCCTCTCCCAGAATTTATTATCTCCTGAAGAAGGGAGTGGTTCAAGGATGAGTGAAAGTAAGGGTGGTGGGAATTATGTGAGCAAAGTGAGCTGAGCTTCCTGGGCAGAGAGCTGGCACCTTTGCAACATGCAAGGAGAGAGATATGCAGAAAGATCAGTCTGCATAACTCAGTTGGGGTAGCATATGAACAAATTGAGGAGGCTGTTGCTTCAGTTTCTGCTGTGTAAACTTTTGTATGCTGGAAATTCATAGCCTCTTATTTTGAGGCTTATACCCAGTTGACTTCCCAGGAGCTATCTGGCTCTGCCATCCTGCTGTGTTCAACCATTTTACAGGGAACATGATGCAAAGAAACAGGAAATTGTCAAATGGTCTTAAGGATTGCGTATCAGTACCTCAGCTAGCCTTAGCTGCATTGCTTAGGGCCAGTTGAAGATAGAAGGAAATGGCATAGCCCACTCTATTCATATCAGTATATGGGAGTAAGACAGGATTTAACTAATTCTGAGGCAGATGCTCTGTATTAAAGGAGAGGTGCACATGTTGTCTTCCACATGGAGCAGTGTGGACATGTGGAGAAATCATTCCCTGGAGTGGTTACAGAAATGGCCGTTTGTGTTTTCTTAACTATCAGAAAAGAGTCATGTTTATCAAAAATACTTATTAAAATCTTTATCAAATCTGAAATTGGGGGCATGGCCCCAGAAAAGGGCTTGAATCTTGCTCCCTAGTGGACTCTATAAATCCAATAAGAAGGCCTTAAATTATATATTCATTAAACAAGTGGACAATAGAGTCTGTCAAACTATGAAATTCAACTGATGTCCCAGCCGCCCACCGCTGGTATTTTTACTTCTGATTATGTAGCTCTGGAGTGTTCTCTCTCCCTAAACCGCAGATCACTCATTTGAAAACCAGTTTCTAGTCCCAGAACCTTCTAGAACAGGGTTAGGCAAGGGATAAATAACATGTGTGTACAGAGATGATTCCTAACACCTAAATAGGCATCCAATTACTTGCATAAAAATTATAAAGCACAATGCATATTAAACAGAATGTGTATAGAGGCTATCCCTATTACACTGTAAATTCAACTAACCCCTAAACACCTAAATTTGTATTTTCCATGGTGATTCCAATAACTGCCTCTTAAAACCAAATGTAAGGAAGCAGCAGCATGGCTGTGGTATACTAAATTATGAGTGAGAACTAATTTGAGGATCAAAGCTACTCCTTGGGAGATATCACTTGGCTGGCAGAGAAGCCGGCGCTGTCTGCCCCTGTCTCGTATATTTGTTCTCTCTGTCTTGGAAATATCCCTCCCCACAGTTTCTGAATCTTGATGTTTAATTTAACACAAAGGTCTTTGAGAAGCACAACAGGGGGTTGTTCCTGGTGGTTCTGGCACCAAGGAAATTGAAATGTACATGTTTTTTCTCATTTATCAAAGAAGGGCAGGAATCTAAAGTGACATTTTCTATCAAATGAATTATGAACTGTGTACTTTGTACCTAGGGGAACAACAACTAAATTAGGGTTTCAGATAAAACTGAGAGCAAGAGAGACACACACACAAAAATAGGTTTTTAATAAAACATACAGTAATTTCTGTGACTGTCTGCTGGGGACATGGCTGGCTGCCTACAGGGGTAGGATGCTTGGAAATTCATAATATTTAAATATATTGAAGGGGGATTTTTCTCAGAAAGGTTCAAGCCTAAATTTCTCATCTTGCTAGGCTTATGGCCAAAGAAAAACTCTTGATAATCTTAGCTGTTTATGAATTTCCGTTTTCTTAGAAAACATTTGCAAACTCTCATTTCCTAAGAAAACATGAAACTAGCAGTTGTTTGAAAGGGAAGATCAGCCTACAGGATAAAAATGACAGGCATGGAAGTCCCATGTTCTGTGGTTCCTCTGTTATCTGTACCACCTGTCACCTCCACTTACATCTGTGCCTATCATTCGGTTAACGGCGTGGATCTTAAAATCAGTCAGACTTGATTCAAATCTTAACTTCACCTCCTAGTAGCTATGTGACCTTGAGCAGGTTACAGAACCATACTTTGCCTCTGAGGGTTGACACTGAGAACAGGTACAATGCACAGAAACACTGTCTGTTGCATAACGCAGTCTCATCCTTGTCCTAGGACTGAGACTGGGCAGTGGCAAAGTGACTGCTGAGTTCCAGAGCCCAAGAAGCATTAAGGTTAAATTTTCAAGGTCAAAAGAAGGTCATGACCTAGTCACACAATATGCTCAATGGTCATTTATAAATAACCAATTCAACAGTCTTGGTAATTGGCAGTACTTTCACCTTCTAGGCAAAACTATGTTTTGATTATCAAGCAATTCTTGAAAAACAGGTATTCTGAGTTACGCTACATACAGATTAAAAATGGCTATTAATATGAACACTTTTGATATAGACTTCTAAATTCTCCCAAGTTCATTAACTTAAATATGACACAATTCCTTGGCATTAATCTTATTTGAGTTCTGATATCAAAATTTTACTGTAACAATTATGTGGCTAAATTACTAAAAACAAGTAACTATCAGAAATATACTGATTACATAGTCTCTTTGCATAAGTCTAATTATATATGCAGTCATTTTTATTCTCCAATGTTGATTCTAACTGTACTACTATGAGCTGAAGTCAGTTCTTAGAAATGTTTCAACATTTTAATTCTTCTAGGACAAAATATCTGACACCTACAAGTTAAAGGAGGAGAGGTTTATTTTAGCTCACAGTGTGTAGAGGTTTCTTTTCTGTCCTCAGCCAGCCGGCTCTAAGGCAGGGCTATATGGCAGAGGGATGGAATGGCTCATACCTCTGGCTCCCCAAAGCCTCATATAGCGGAAAGTGGGGCTTTTCAGAGGTGCCTAGATCTAGAGTATTTGATGCCGGGGTTAAGGACCTGATGCTGGGACTGATTTATGGTGTGATACTAGGATTATGAATGGCCCACCCTTGGTGTGAACGCCACCAGCTGTAAGAGCAGGTAGCCTGGACAGACTGTGAGGGATAGAAAGAGGACTATTGCTGTAGCTTACTGCTGGTCACTTCTGTTTGCTGCTGGTCATTTGCTGCTTGCTATTTTCTTGCTCTGTTGCCTTCTGCCTGCCATGGACTGTTTCTCCTGTGCAGTGCCCCCCTGCCATGCCACTCTGCCTCAGAACCAGCCAACCACAGACTGAAACTTCTATAAACTGTGAGCCAAATAAACCTTTCCTCCTTTAACTTTGAGTGTTAGGGTGTTTTGTCTCAGCAATGAGAAAAGTAACTAAGACAAGGGACGTGGCAGAGGAGAAAGAGAAACAGGAAGTACCAAACCTTCTTTCTTTCCTTGTTATTCCACCCAGGCTGTAAGCCTATGGCTTGGTGCCACCCACGCCCAGAGCTATGCTAAAGCAATCCATGGATTTAACCAGTTCCACACACCCATGGTCCAGCATCACACATCCATTACCTAGTCACTACACAAAACCTCAATTAGGATTTCATGAGGCTTCAGGTGCCCCTCTGCGTTCTGAGCAGGCCAAGAGCCAGGCACCTCACAGCCTGCTTCCTTAAAATCGGCCGTCTTCTCCTGACCTCACTGCAGAAGGAGCTAGAGTTCCCTGGGTCTCTTTTACAAGGGTAAAAATGCCATGCATGAGGGCCCTGCCCATGACCCAGTCACTCTCTGAATGCACCCTTCCTGACATCAGTGCCTAACCGGAGAGATTTCAATATAAAAATTTAGGGGGGGTGACATAGACGTGCGAACTGTGGCAGACGTCCGATATATAATCTGAATATTTTCTGCTTAGATCATAGGTATTAAATAATTAATTAATTTGAACTTTAGATAAGATCCCAAGGTTAAAATGATTTGTATAACCAACCCCTTCTGATTTTCCAATCATTAAGTGACTAAAACTTTTAATTCAAAGATCGCTAAATTCCTAGGTGCTTGATTCTATCCTAAAATAGATTCAATGACACCTTAAAGGAAAAATAAACAGTAGTTTATTTTCTTCGCTACATAAGTTGGATTTTTTCCCTTTCTATTGTTCTTGTTAGATACATTCAACAGGGATAATTTAACATGCTCATTCTAAAGAGAGTGGTTTTGACCTAGCTGAATTTACTTGTGGTTAAAATTATTTATTAGCCTAGTAGGTGTATCTATTTTTAATTTCAGAAAGGCTATATTCCTCTGAGAATTATTTTAAATGAATAAATTGTATTTGCACTAAAAGTAGGATAAAATTAATCAACTGAAATTTTTGTTGTATAGACTTTAAATTAAATTTTTCCAACTGGAGACATATTCTAAACAAAGGGCATTCAAATAACCAGCTTCTCCAGAAAGAAGAAATTAATCTATGCTTCCTGAAAACTGATTGGATAAAAATGATGGTATTCAAAATAATAGGAATACTAAGATACACTCTCAATAATAGTAAGAGGAGTTCAAATGTCCAGAGAAGAGTCTTTAGCACAGTGTCTTAATTGAGGAAATCTCTTTATGGAAAATTTGGTTAGCAGTTTGAGATACAACAAAAAATACATAATTCTGGGCATTATGGCCACCCACTCTAGGGCCTCCTGTTAGGCTGACAGTGTGACAGGCCCATATTCAGTTGAGCAAATTATGTATCTAATGAAATTTAAAATCCATGTTTTTCTCTGAGTAGCCAATTGTATAGAGCTATGGGGTATTTCAAAATTAGCACAGAGTGACTTTCATTTGTCTGATGTTTCCTGGCTAACAAATTCCCTGAAATTGTCTCGCAGAGTAATTTGAAGCACTTTTTTAATCCTAAATCACAAAGCATGGTGGAGACAGGGTGGGTTGCCTGGGTCCTGCAGATACAAATGCGAGGTGGATTTTTTTCTTTCTCCAATGGTCAATAGCAATTAGTGTCCAGTGGCGTCTTTTTATTCTAGTGGCCTTGGCCCACCTCTGTCCTCACCTTCTATATTCCTATGATATTTTGTAACTTGGGATGTCCTTACTTTTCCATCCTCATGAAAGCATTCTTTGTGAACAAATGCATGGGTCATTTTTCATCTCATAAAAAAGAGTAATTACTTGAGCCAGGTGAGATCTGTCCACTGGCTTTCATCTAAGTTTTGACAAATATTTCACCAGATTTGGTGCATATATGCTCAGACCAGCAACATTTTGGTGAAGGTCCATTTTCCTTAGCAGCCCAAAATCACAGAAGTCAGTGAAATGTCATGCTCTCTTCAGGTCTTGTTCAGGGAGGTATTTTCTTTTGTCATTGAGACAAGAGAAAAATGATGCATTCTTTTCAATGTTTAAAACGTTACTTTATGCATATGATTTCTTCCTAACACAGCTCCCTGGATGCGTATTGAGCAGGTTCATAGTTGTAAAAGCCTTGAATTCACCCGCCGTCTGCTCCTCAGTTCCAAGAAAGCCCCGATCTGTTCGCTATTCCATTCTTTTTCTATTTTTTACATCTATCACCTTGCTTCCCCTACTAAACTCTTTCCATGTGTTCATTACTACCTCTTCACACCACAGAGTAGGCAGTTGGGTATTTTCTGAATTAAAGATTGTGTTATACGTACACTTTATATAAATTATATGTAATTATGTCATATCATGTTTAAATTATATAATGCATCTATAATAAAACATCTAGAGAAATGCTTACATGGTACATAGCTACTGTATGCAGCACCACGAAAACACACGTATATAAAATACTAATTTTGATAAGTATGATGGTGCACACACACCTTGTGTGGCGGATAAACTAATGATCATCTTGATGGGGATGTCCTGCCTGCTGAGTCAGTGAGGTGCAGGGCATGGAAGACCCACCTGAGGATTGTTGCCGGAACAGCAGCATAGAAGGAGACCTGGAGGGGAGTAGTGCATGCTGCTGATTTCCTGGGAGAGGCTTTGATGCAGCCAGTTTTTCCTGAAAAGAACTCAGCTGTTCTCCTCGTCAGAGGAGCTCAGGTCCTCGCTGTCACTGGGATGGCTGCTGTGTTCTTTCGGGAGCTCTGGCCTTTGCCTTTGTCCTGAGCATTGTTTCCAGACTCTGCAGATCCCTCAGCCTTCTGCTACCGGTCCTTCCTTCAGCCTTTTCCTGCGGATTCTCCAGCTCTAGCACCAGCCCTCGGGCTTTCCAGTCTTCCCTGTGGATTCCCCATCTTCCTCATGGAACTTGCATGAGACACTGCTGTGGGCCACGGGCCTCTGGCTGGACTCCTACGAGACCCTGGGATTCAGGGCTTTAGCTGGATTCTCTGGGTCTCCAGCAGGTGGGCGGATCTCTTGTACTCTTCTGCATTTGACTTTTTGGGTGAATGTTATAATTCTATAAATTTATGTAGCCTTGTTCAGGGAGGTACATAATCTATCCCTTGCAAACCACTAACTGCAACATCTTAGTAATGAGCACATAAATAAATTTAAATTCCTGGAAAGCAAATTGTCAACTAATACCCTAAATAGTAACAATATTCATCCCCATTTACCAACAACTCTAAAATGCATACCTAAAGATGCATTTATTTAGGATATTATCTATACTAGTGAAAACAATTTCCATCTATAACCATCAATATGAGCTTTGTTAAGTGAGTATTCTACATTATTACATGTGCTTATTTTTAAAATTACTGAAAAACCTAATGGCACAGGGAATTTACATCATATTGAAATGTAAAGATTAATAAGTAATATGTGAGTGCTCATAATTTCTTTAAAAATTAGAACAATGCATATTTGCATAGGAACAAGCAAAAGAGAACACCATGACAGATTAACAGTGCCTGACTCTGGCCAGTATGGTTATGGATTCTTTCTTTCTTTCTTTCTTTCTTTCTTTCTTTCTTTCTTTCTTTCTTTCTTTTGTAATTTTTAAATTGTCTAACATGGCATATATGTATTGCTAGAAAAATACATCCTTTTAAAAAACTTTTGTTCTGCAGAAACTAAATTTTAGCATTGCCTATTTTTGGCATTTATGTACAAGTAGAAATAAAAAGCATAATTTCTGATCTTGAGTAGTTTATATTATCATTTCTTTGGCACCTTATGGGGAAAGTCCACAGCTAGATTTAAATTTAAGATTCAAGTTGGTGTGGAGAGATGAGGAATGATCTTAATAAACCAAAAAGGCACGTGTGGAACCATACATGGCCTTTACCTAAGCTTTTCTGATGTCAATTTTCACATAGTAAAGTAGAGTCTCAGAGAATCTGTGATAAAATTGTCGTATCCAGGAAGTACTATTTCTGACTAATTTTGACATTGACTACAAATGGTTTTCTATAGACTTTCACTAATTCCTGAGAACTGGCAAGTGAATCCCACCATGAGAAGGCTCCCTGTGGGATATGGAACAACCTGGGAAGCATTATTTAAAAATATGACTTAGAAAATAAGACCAGCCTTTGTTGAAGCGTATCTGCTTAACATCATACATGGTTTGCTTTTACATGCATTTAACACATTTAATATTTATGCTAAGCTGGAAACCATCTGCTCTCCCGGGCCACATCTTGGCGTAGAATTAAGAGTGCTGTCTTCCAATCGTCCAATCCAACTCGGAAGCCCCGCTCTCCAGATTCCTGATTTGAGAAGAAACAGTTACCTGCTCTGAGTTTCGGTGTGTTGAACGCCAAGAGACAACGCTACAATCCTAGCATGTAATTCTGGGGCTCGGAGTAACCGTGGCACAGTGTGTGTGGTAAAAGTGAGCGGACAGAGGACTGCAGCGAGCACTCAGGCCCTATACCCCGCGCCTCCGCGGGGCTCGGCTCTGAGCGTGCGCCCGCGTACGCAAGGCTGACCGTCCATTTGTCAGCACATCTGCACGGTCCCCATAATTAATATCTTTTTAAATGACATATGGCTGAGTGACTGGAATTGAGTCCTGCCTTCTGTTTTCAATTTGTTCATGACTCAGTGACTCAGGATGTGTGTCTGAACTTTAATTTTCCATCCTAGAAAATAGCATTTAAAATCCTCCCTCCTGGGTAGCTGTTTCAGGAAGCAACGGTGGAATGTGGAATCCCAGGGTTGTAAGTGTGTGCCAGGTTCCAGGGCGATGCAGCCAGGGTGCCTGGGAGTAAAAGGCCATGATTTCTTTTAGGTGAACGGAGAAAACCTATGTGAAGAGGCCAGAAGTCTTCTCTCCACAGAGAGAGCTAGCTCAAGGTGGAGTCAGAATCAAAGTGGACGCAGCCCAAGGGTCACATTTGTGTGGGGTGAACGCAGGAAGAGCAGGGGCCTGAGACCCAGGAGGGAGGCCCACAGCGTCTGCAGGCTGCATGGACCATCAGATGGAGCCCACGGCAGTGTCCCTTCAAGCCACGGCCGCCGAAAGGCAAGGACCAGGGCGCATCACTGGAGATGTCCAACTTCTGAATCACCAACGCACACCTGCCTGTTTATGCTGTGTCCTCTTTGCGTGTGTGTGTGTGTGTGTGCTGGAATTATTTGAGTTGTGCCTTATCAGTATAAGGAAAAGGTAGATGTTTTTCCTCCAGGTATCTGTTCTGCATTTGCCCCCCACCCCAGCAAACGGTGTTCAATATCTTTTATTATGAAGTTGAATTTAACACAAATGAATTATAAATCTGTGGGGAGCAAAAGCTTGGGGATGTGTAAGTCATTTTCTATCTGTCTGCAGAATTTTTTTAGATAAAGCCTCCCAGTGTACATCACCCAACAGTTTAATAAAATCACATATTCCAAAATTTCCAGCATTGCAGCATGGTTCCATCTGTGATTTATTTATTGCTTAATGTTTTATATTAATTTTGCCTTTCAAAGAAGGTTAAATTTGAAATTTTATTAAAAACTCCCTTCCTTTGAAGTTATAGGTGGAGGTAGGTGTCTGTTTTGTCCAGTTGCCAGACAGAATTAGTGTTTACTGGATGTGATGTGTTGATTCGGGAGGTTGCCCGTGGAGTGTCTGCCCCGAGAGGGTCGTATTAAACTGGAGAGAGGCTCGGTGAGCTACACGGTGTCTTGGAGACAATCTATCAAGCTGATGGATACAAGGCTCGTCTGTTCAGAAACTGGGGTGGAATTATGGCTGCTGCCCTGTGATTGCTTTGGCACTGAGGAGCTATATCCAGTTTAAAAGGGGTTAGTGGGGTGGGGGAGACGTTTCCAGTAAGCACCCACACTGAGAGCGTACAGGATGAGTTGCTGTGTGTAAATAACTCTTTTGTTTGGAACTATGTGGACAGTGTGACCAGTTTAATGAGCACATGTTATGTATATTTGGAAGAGAATATACGCTACTTTAGTACTTTTAATGAGACCTACCTTGGGGCCCTCCTTACCTTGCTCAATAGTGCAGAAGTGCGATTTTTAAGATGGACACATTAAAACTGGTGTTTTCCATGTTGAGGATGGACAACTAATATTCAGAACTTAGTCAGTAATACGGTACTCCTTCAGCAGGAAAAGGTAGGCAAAAACCAATAATCGAATAAGAGACATGGTTCTATGCATTCTGCATTAGATGCATGTTGAACTTTACTTTGTTCGTGTGTTGTTTTCAGTGTGTCTCACATGTGCGCACTGGTTATAAAGCATTCGAAGAGCAATGAGTGTCCTCCGAAGTGAGGATTTAGAGCTCAGTTGCTGGACCATTGGCCCTGGAAGGCAGACTTCCTGCATCTCCGAGTCGTACCTCACTTTTTCGATCAGAGAGGACTCTTTCATTCCATGTCTCCTGCTTCAGACACCCAGGTCTCTCAACACTGCTTTTATTCTGGTCACTGTGACAATCGGCACCCATCCGCAGAACAGCGCTCTGCCACTTCCCAGCCCTGATTCTGACCATCCACAAGCCACTCTCTGCATTCACATCTGCACAATGGGCCACTGTCCTTGCTCTTGTCAGCAGGCAGCAGTGGCCCTGGCTGTCCCTGCTGGGCACAATGCCCTGGTTGTTCTCCCTGTCCCCACATAGGGACTTGGCTCAGCAATCATTCTTTCTTCTCCTACGCTATCCAGTCCTCTCGTCTCCGGTGGGATCCTCCCAGGGAGCACGTGTGTGGGATGCCACACCTCCCAGGCTGTGCAAAACCTGGCTTTACATCCCTGAGCTCGCATGGCTCTAGTCCCATTTTCTACTCGCCATTAGAACTAACTCCTTCAAACCGAGTTATCTGAACTCGCGGTATCCATCCACTCCTCCCACTCATTCTCTTCCCAAGCTTTTCTGATTAGACCGCGCGGCTACCTCTGCACTGCTTCCGTCCTGGGGAAGGTCACAGACCCCTCCTTAGGGGCATCTCCAGTCCTCTTCCTTCTAAACCCTCAGCACCCCCGACCCTGGTGCTGCCTCCTGCCTTTTCACTGTGCGTTGCTTCCTGGGCCTCCAGCATGCTCTGCCTGCAGTTTTTCTCTCTCTCAGTCTCCGGCTGGCTGGGCTCCTCCTGAACTGAGAACTGTGCAGGATCCCCGGGCCGGGGCCTCACAGCTCTCCTCAGCTTCCCCTGCTCCCGGGCTACTTCACCCCCTCTCAGGCCTCCCAGCGCATCCACCTCTACTGCACCTGCCACCCGGACTCCCTTCCTCAACTTCTTCCTTGATTTCTCCGCTAGAGAGTTCATCTTTCCAGATGCCTTTTTATGCCTAATTTGGACAAAATAAAACTCTTGACCGCCCCACCAGAACCTCCATCCGGGTGAGGACACCACCGCCCACCCAAGCCTCTGGGCAGGGAACATCGGCCTGGTCTCTGACTCCTTTATGTTCTGTAAGTGACACTCGCCCCCCCCTCCCCCCAGCAAAGGAGCCCAGCAACTCCATCTCCTGCTGGGACCCAAGCCAAGGCCGAGCTCCACTCCTCCTGGATGGCTGCAGTGGCGATGGCCTCTCTCCACGCCCCCCGCACCCCATTAACACAACACACAGCTCCCCCTTAATGCTCAGCCCGCCTCGGGGTGTGACCCCACCTGCTCTGCATCCCCCTCTCCCTTTCCTCCTCTATTTCCTACTTCTGCATCTGCAAAGTGGGCCTTTTCGCAGCTCCTGCAAGACAACCAGAGCTTTCTCTCCTCGCTGCGCCTGTCTGCTGTTCTCGGGCTGAGTCAGATGTCACAGTACCCTGCCTTCTGCCCAAGCTCCTCCGAACCACACGCCTTCTGCAGTCTCCCCCACCGGAGCCAGACTGTTGTCTGATAACTGAAACTGGCCGCTCCTTTCACTTTCCCTTCTCTTCTCTCACCCTGCTTTTCCTCTGGGGTACCTAGTGCCCTGAATGGCATCCTTTCCTGTATCCTTTTGCCAACTGCCCACTCCTACCCATAAATGAAAGCTCTGCAGAGGTAGGAGTGGCGTCTGCTGTACCGTACCGGGGCCATTTCCCCTCCATTGGAAGAACAGTGTTTATCACAGAATGGAACCTGGATAAATGTGTATTGAACAAATGAATAAATTATGAATGAACTCAAAACCCTTGCAGAAGATTGATGGAACCTGTAATCTAATCCTCCCACTCGGATCCCTGAGCATTTGTTAGCCTCCGTGGTCATGGGCAGGGTCTCCTGACTTGTGCAGCACACAAGATATCTAGGTTGTACAGGGAAGAAAATTGAAAATAGACCCTGATACTTCATTTGTTTTTATGATAACCACTTCTCTTCTTCACCAATGCCTTCTGGTAATCTGTGGTTGTAATGAATTTATGTGAGGATCATCACAAGAATCCTGAAAGTTTACTTTATAGTATTAAAGTTCAGATGGTCCAGTGCACTAACAGTGCTACTGGATTAGATGGTTGCCATCTAATAACTCCCAAAGCCTTGGTCTTGACAACAATCCTATGGAAGAAGCATATTGCCCTTATTTTATAGCAAACGGAGGCTCAGCATCATTAGGTGGTTTTCCTATAACCACAGCACTTTGCTTAACTGACTTTCATCTTTCTGGCTAGTTGTAGAACAAGCACTGATATGAAAGGTCCATTCAAGTTATACTTAGTAGAAAAACTGAAGTAATCAGAATCATCTTGTTGCAATGTCTTAGTAGAACAGGCTTTAGTTTAACTTAGTCTTGTTAGGCCTTCTAGAACCCTTCAGATAGATTTCCCTGATGGAGTGTATCGAGCAGGTGCACTTAATTCAGCACTCGTAATTTGATTATAAGGCATTTAGCAGAGCGTTAGCTCAGGTAGAAAAGGTAACGCATGCACAGCACTGATCCGCAGGACTCTGGGAGTACAGCACAGTACAGAACACAGGAGGAAAAATATTTGTGGTCCATGTTTTCATGAATGAGCATCAGGACTGCAACATTCCATGTTCATCATTACAGATAAATCAAATTTTAGCGAATTTCCTTTCCTACAAATACAAAAACAACAAATCCAGTTTGGTTCATGAGCCGGGTTGGGATTAGGGTGACAAAGGTAACCCTGCTGGGAGGAATATAGTACACAAGAGACCCCAGCTGCCTCAGCACCTGCTGATGACAGCAGTAGATTAAAAAGTCTGATATTTGCTTCACTAAATCCCCTCCGTGTTTTCAGTTAGACCAGCAGAAGTACAGGTGGGACAGTGCTGCATATTCATTTGTCTTGCCATTCGGGGGGCTGGCTTTTCAGGACGGAAATACTCATGTAATTGGGTTAAGAAGAACAATAAGGAAGTACAGTAGCTCAGGAATGAAAATGTTAAATTAAATGGACCATGTGTAACATTGTTGTTGATCCCGAGGAATAGTTTTTCCAGTATATGGAGCATTTCGATTCCACCCGGCATATGCTCTCCACAGTTTTCTCTGCTCTAATTCATCTGTGTTTTTCGACAGCTCCAGATGGTGTGCTGCCTCCCAGGCTTTCATCTGCCACCCCAACCAGTCTTCAGGTTGTCTGGTCTACACCAGCTCAGAACAACGCTCCTGGCTCACCCAGATACCAGCTCCAGATGAGGCTGGCCCGCTCCACGCTCGGCTTTCTAGAGTGAGCTTCTGCCGTGTCCTCCTTCCTCTCCCCTGGCTTTTTCCAAGTACACATCAAATCTTTGAAGAGGCCAGTTCTCCTTTTCAACAAGCCAAGGTTACTTTTTCAAAGCACAAGCAAAAACCAATGAACAACCCACTCGATACTTGCTTTGCAAAAATATGTATGTTGCATTTATGTAGCATTGAAAGTAAGATTTTTTTTTCCACACTAAAGAGTTCTTAGTAAAGTAAGGCTTCATGAACTCAGGTATTGCATGATGTGGAACTAACAAACCACTGTCCGTAGTGTGGCTAGAAAATTATCAGAGCTATGAGTTTCACCCAGAAATCAGTCTCAGCCCTCCTAGAATCTGAACCTCCTATAAACACAAGCTTCCAAACTCCAGGCAACAGGTACTTATTTGGAAAGAGATGCTGCTTCATGGCCCCAAATGGTAACCCTTAAGGGCATGTTGACATTTCTCTAAAATTTTTTTAGCAATACCTAACCAGCTTTTTATTTCTTTGCAGGCTGAAAACTCCCTAACCAACATTTCTTTCCCTTGTAGATTGTTTTCCAACCCTTCTGCATCGTTGCACTACGAAGTGAGCGACCTCCAGCCGTACACAGAATATGAGTTCCGGCTGGTCGCCTCCAATGCGTTTGGCAGTGAGCACAGTTCTTGGATCTCACTCTGGACTGCAGAGGACAGTAAGTGGTCTGGGCGATGCCCAGGCAAAAGTCTTGGACCTTCTGGAGCCTGAAATGTCAAATTCTTACAAAGCAAAACAATGAGCCTTTCCTCTTTTCTTGTCATTAAATGTCAATAATCTTTTCCAGGCGAGAGAGGACAGAGCTGGTCAGTCTCTCCACAAGGAAGAGAAATGTGGGTTTAGAGTGTTGGAAGCTTCGGTCTACAGACTAGATGCAATGCACAGTATGTGAGGGTGCCACCCCATTCTGTCCTTTGGGATGCAGCTAGCACCCTGCAAAAGCAAGGTTGTTGTCTTCTGCTCTGTGACAGGCATTCCCTGCTGTGGGGGAATTGTGGCATGCTGGAGCATGGATATTGTATCATGAGAGTCTTTAAAATGTCTCTATAATACTTTCCAGGAAATAGATCATGTTGTGGTTTTTTGGAAATTTATGTTTGATAACTATGCTTCCACTAAGTTATGTTTAGGAAATAAATAGATGGATATATTATTTGGTTTATACAAATTCTATCTCTGGAAGTATAAATATTTAAAGAGGAATATATATATATATATATACATTTATATATGCGTATGTAAGTTGGAGACTGAGTTACGCAGAGTGAATGAGGCACTGTATCTTTGAACAATGAGGTTTTTAGGGTTAATCTTGTTAAGTGTTTTAATCACGGGCTTCTCAGGAGATGTTGTCCTGTTGGCCAATTGCCATTCTGGCTTTATGTCTAATGAGAATCTGAGTGTCTTCCAGAAGGCTGGATAGTAATGCAATGGTACGGAATTGGAAGTGATATCAATAATACAGTAAATGGGTGGTTCTACCTTTATAATACTTCTAATTGTATTATTTTAGTAATGATAAGACATAAAATGAGAGAGAATCAGAGCAATTTACTGTCTTTAAAGTTTACTTCGCTTTTAAAAATACCATTCTGAATAACCATATATAAAACTTAATCCATTTCTCCCAATCTGTCATTACTCCCTGGGAACAACTTAAAGCAATCTACAAGGGTACAGCCAATGTTTTTGGTCTCAAGGGGACCATTTAGAAAATTATCAATACAGGGGAATAAATGGCACCCAAGACCTAGGAAGCATTAATGCCCCACCTTTTAAGGGAGCGTCACACACACTCCAGAGAATCAAACACCACGCTCACCAATTGTATTCGGATTTATGAACTGGAGTGCTCTGGCTCAAAGTAGATTTTTGAAGATTTTTTTTTTAAAAAAGAGAGGCCTCTCATCTTCTAATATATCACAGTATGCTTAATTCCACTCAATGAAGATGAAAAGAATAATTATTCACCCCATTGCAAAGATGCTGGTGAGGTAGAATGTCAGGATGGAAGAAGGGACAAAGGGCATCTTTTCTTGACATTGTAATTTCTTTGCCCCCAGAGAAAGGGCCACCCTAGGCTTTTCCCAGTGGTCATATGCCCACAATCCATATTAAGTGGGGATCATGACCTCCTGTCTTGAAGCAGGAGGGTGGCACATAAATACACAGAGTCCAAGACATTGCAGATTACCAATCAGTGCAGTACACTTTGTTGAGCAAACTTAGCTCCTGTCTCCTCTTTCTATGAAATGGTTCCTACAGGCTGTGTGTGCTGAGAATTTTCATGCAGAAAACCTACCGGCTTTGTGATATTTGGGGCCTGGGGTTGGGGTGGCCTGCATTTCTCTTCAGTAAGAATGAGTGAGTAACCCGGGAATGCATAGCAGGCAGCTACTCCAGAATCCCAGCCGTCATTGGTACTGAAATCCTTTTCCTGAGGTGAATGAACTCGCCCTGCCTCAGCTGTGTGTGGACATGGGGGAATCTCATACATTCACAAAGACCAGGAAGTAGGCCATTTGCCCTGCAGGCTGTTACCACCACACACTCACCCCACCATGTGGCGACACTGTCCTCTATATTTTGGATGTCAGTGGCCATGGATGCTGTCTCCAAGCCTATGTACAACTGAGTCGCATAGTTGGCATTGTGCACAAGCATTTCTTTCTGTCACGGCCACAAGCATTGCTCCTAAAGCCCACCCTCCTGCCAGCATGCACTTCCGACTTGATCCTAGGCAGAACTTCCTGCTCACCAAAGTGCTACTTCCTGTATAGAAACCTCATGTGTCATCTTACAGGATGAAACTGAGAAGTCATGTTGTGTCCCCGTGCAAATTTCATACCAACCACAGGCTCCTCTCCTCCACTGCCCACACACTCAGAACTTCCTGGTGCCCAAACAGACCACCGGCAGTATGGTTAGTGTAACATTTTATGACAAAGCCATTCATCAAGCCCGTGACACAGCTAAAACCAGAAAGAGAAACCTAAGGAAATGAGCCACCTGTACCGGAGACATGCTTAGGTGCTGAGAAGTTCTCATGGACAGACAGAGGGTTGTGAAGAATTTCAATAGATTTTTTTTTCAAATAATTTGTCATTTACATCAACGAACCATCCAGTCCCATGCATTTTTAAAAGTCTGGTGTGCTGATGCCAAATAATAATAATGCACATTTCTTATGAATATTTTAAATCCTGTTAAACGTGTGTTAATAAAAGATGTTTGTCTCGGGCAACTTGGGCAGTGTAGTGTTAGACTGTTTGCAACCAGATAAATACAAACAACATGCGATTTTCTCTAATGTGCTGTTGGCACTCCTGCCCGCTCACTTGTCTGTAGCTTGCCAAAAATGCACGGAGGTGGTGTTAGACTCGGGAGCATGTGTTTGACTAATAAAATGAACATTTCAGTCTCTTTAAACCAGATATAACCATTCATCCTGGTTACAAGATTTTTCCCTCTCGCCTGTATATTTACAATCATTTTTTTGTTCAGTGTATGAATGCAGAAATTGTGCTTGGTGGAAAGGACATATTTCCTGCCACTCTATTTTTTTGCCTACTAGATTCCTGTGTTTTATAAAAATAAGCAAATTCTCTTTTCCTTAGAATGTAGATCCCCTGGATCAATAAAGTTCATAGAGTTGGTATTTGTTGTTGTTTTTCAGGTAAGGAGATCAAAATATGAATTATGCACTTATTTTGGTTATTGTAATAACAAATACCATCTGGTACAAACAGATAATGAGATCGACTAATGAAACTGAAATTTTCTAAAAAAATAACCCTTCTTCTACTTCAAAATAAAACCCTAAATTGGTTCTACCATTAAAGATTTAGTTGTTGGCTACTTTTAAAATTCGATCATTTCCTCCAAATTTATACCTCAAAATTCCACACTTATATTTTTAATTACTAATCTAAGAGAAATTCTTAAATCACATCTGTGGAATTTGAGGAGTTTATTCTGTGGATCGGCATGAATGTGTGTGTGTGTGTTTTCATTATTTTGCTGGGGCCAATTATTCATGAGTTCTGACTAGCATATGACAGGTAGATTATCTAATTAACCACACAGTGAAATTTTAAGTACTGTTAACATACTGCGGTTATTCAGTGTATTAAATTTTGTCATCATTGTTCATTTATAATTGTTCTGTGAACTGAGGATGGAGAAGCTGGAAAATCATCGTGGTGTTTGGGTCCTGCTTAATTTTTCTTCTTAGCAACCTTCTTTCATCTTTGAGATGCTCACAGAAATTTACAAAGGAAGCCAGGTCCTTCTAGAATAAGACAGAAAGAGGTGGCAATGTCAGTCGAGATTCAGATCTGGCAGGCTTCTTCCTCTTTTGTAGCCTGGCCAATGATGTTCATCCATCAAGCTCAAATACCACCTTCTCCGTGAAGCCCTCCCTCCTCGCCACCCCCTTAGAATGTTGGTTTGCATTTGCTGTGTGTCATTAGTGTGCCCTTCTAAGCGGTAACTTTTTCCTGGGACTCCTTTTGAGTCACCAGTGGTGCCCTGATTAGAAAGGACATGGAGGAGGGCCTGGTCCGGAGTAGGTCTAGTCAGTGCTGCTGAAGTTCCAATCGAAAAAAAAGTTTGATGAAAGTAACTGCATGAACACTCAACTGAGTAAACTGTTTGCTGGGCACCTACTGTGTAAACAGCAGGGGCAAAATGGACCTGAAACCTAAAAGGATGCACGGAACCTTCTGTTCTGGCAAAGAGCACACTAGGAACCAGAGTTGAAACACATGGAGCTGAGGGGTCTGGAGAGCAGGGACATCTCATAGCATGGGGTGTCAGGGAAGCCTACTTGGGGGAGACCAGGAGAGAGACCTGAGGGAGACGGGGAGCCATGTAAATGTGATGTTGGCGCCAGCATCAAATTCCAACCTGGCTTCATTATCACCGGGCCACAAGGAAGCCATGGGAGCTGCTGTCCTGTGCTCTGAGGGTTCCAGGTCCCATGCGTGAAAGGACCAAAGGGATCAGAGGCTGGGACATGGGAGGGAAACCAGAGAGAGGTCTCAGTCTTTGTTTTCACGGTGACTGGTCTGAAGACACTAATGAATGTCCCTGTCCCAAACTTGTGTTCTTCAATGTGAAATGGGGTGGAGAATTGATAGTGGATTCCCAAAGGAGAACAGGATCTGCTGTCCTCGTTCTGCCCACCTGTAATAAGTGTAAAACTCTCTCTGTCCTGTGCCGAGGAGCAGGAGTGGGAATGTGGCGTGATGTGTGACAGACTGATCGGGGTAACTCCGAGAGTGAGTTCCTCCCAGTCACCCAGTGGGCGCCATGTGCCCTTAAGAGTAGGTAGATTTCAAATCTAGTATAAATGCCAAATTTCTTTTTATGATTTGTGTATTTTAGAGTTTAAAACCTCAACCTGTGTCCTTAAAATAAGAGTTCTATGCAGAGGGTAAATGAGAACCTTTTTTTTCACTCATCTCCCTTCTTCCCACTCTCTGGGAAGTTTATGCTACAAATAATTTTTTTTTTTTTGGTACTGGGATCGAACTCACAACCTTCCACTTGCCAAACAGGTGCTTATGCCACTGAGCTAAATCCCCAACCCAATAAGAACATTTTTAAATGAGGGTGGAGTGTATTTATATCAATAGATTTTATTCAATTTAATGAAGAAACACGAATCACTTGTTTCAGTATGTCCTTGTGATTACTGCATTTTCTCCACGCCAAATATCCTTCCCAATTCTTTCATATCACTATCTTGTGATGATTTGTTTATCATGCTGTGTGGTTATCTATTTGATACGGAGCAGATCTGTGATCACAACAAAGTATTTACTCCTCTGATTTTAAAAGCAACAAATCTAGGCATGCTTTTTACTACACGATTTTCCCCTGTTGTATAGATCCTCCCCCAGACACCCACATTCCCAGAATTAATAAAAGCATATATTTATCATGATTTTATGTTTCATTGTTAAATCCCAAAGTACAGAGAGACTTATGCGAGTTAAAAGTTAGCTCATACAAAATCTTCTGAAAGGAGGGGTCAGTTTTGTTTTTTTATCTGTCGAATTTCTTTTGAGCACCTGAAACACCCTACCCTTCCAAATGTGGGGCGTCAGTATCTTCTATGTTCTTTATGTCCATCATATTAAGAATTTAGGTGAAAGTAATGAGAAATCAAGGTGGTTCCAGCCTTTCCTCTGTCTAGTTCAGGAAATTAATTTAAATAATTTTATTGTGGCTACCTTATTATTATTGCCCCAGTTTTATTGAATGACTATTATATGCAAGATATTTTGACAGCTGTGTATTTGCTCTGTCATTTACCCAATGCTATCTGTTGGCCATTTACTAAACATTTTTTTAAAATTATTTTTGTTCCTGAGCTTTGAAAAAAAAAAGAAACTGTCAATATTTGAACATTCTCTGTGAGCTGCGCAAGGTATTCCATTGTACCTTGTCACGTGTTGATATTTAATGACCAGATTTAAGACTCTCAGATTCTTAGACTTCAAATACAAGAACACTGCTAGCTATTAATCAAAGGTGTTAGCTAGGAACATTTTCTGTAGCATTTTATATACCACCTGCCTATAAGAGAATGTTCAATAATGCTAAAGCACTAAGAAAAGTCTTTTAGAATCTACATTTTTGACCATGTAGCTGAAACCACAGTTCTCTGAGACTCATTAAATAAATTAGAAGGACAAAAGAGATTGTTCAGAGCCAGAAGGAAGCTCGGCGGGTGGTCATGGACTAGCTTGGACACGGTTGATGAGCTATCCTGGGAATAATACAGAGGAAGTTTTGCCTAAATACAGTGGGTGAATCTGGTGACCTTTTGCCCAGTGGCTCATTTCTCTGCTTTCCTGGTCCCTCACATCAACACAGTTTCACCCGCAAACTTTCCAGGAAGCAGCCACTGTCATTTACCTCAGAATACGCCCTGATTGAAGTCACGATGTTGTTTCTGAGATGCACCCTGGTGTCCCCCAAATATATCACTCACAGAGATTGTACAAATATCATCTCTATGGATCTCAAATCATAGCCTCTCAATCAGACACTCCTTTTATTAAAGGCCACCACCTCTGTCACACACTTGCTTTTTCGTCAGGGGTCAGAAGGCAAGTTGCATTCCATGCAAATCTGTGAGCCTGTTTTCCCTGTGTTCTGGGTGGCATGCAGCGAGTCCTTTTCCATACACAAAATGCATATTTCTTTATCTTTATTTTATTGGTCTTTTTACATTTAGGTCTTTCATTTTGAGCTGTCAGAAGTTCTTTGGGGAAGTAGTTGGGGTATAAATAATAAATTGATAAAAGAATTCATGATTAAAGAGCAGATAGAATCCTTTACTCTATTCTTCTGCTAACATACCAGTACTGAATATCAAAGCATGCTTCACAATTAGCATGTAGTATGTTGCCTTGTACAGTTTCGCATTTATGTATTGGCCCTCTGAATTTTGTACTGATAAAGTTAACGTAAGTTATGTTGGTAAGTTGAGGGGATATTCATTCATGGAGTTAATATTACCAAAAAGAGCTTTGAAACCAAATGAGATTTAATTAGAATGGTAAAAAGTTGCTTCCTGGAGAGCACTTGAGAACATACCAGGAAAACCAATCAATCAGTCACGAGTAGCTTGAAGTACAGAAAATCCATGAAAATCACAGAAAATTGTATGCACTGAGATGTGAGTCATGCATGAGCACACACACACAGACACTCACACCTGTGTGCACGTCCCCTTCATGACGTGCACACCTGAGTGTAAAAATAAATAAGCAGATTTTCCGTTAGCATTTTCACTATTTTAGGCTAGGGCTGAACTTTGGGAGCCCATGAGCTAAACAGTTTCCCATAAAAGAGATCATTTCGTTTGCCAAAATGGAACTACTTTCCCTTATTAATGCTGTGATGAAATAGCCTGAAATACAGAACTGGGGTCTGGCCGGAAAAGGCACCTGTGTCCGGCTCCGGGAAGGCGCTCTCTCCACACCCACGTCCACACAGAGGGCTGCAGGGCTGTGTTTCTGTCCCCGGCCAGCTGAGCCCGGAGCCCGTCACCCTACCCGGCCTCCCCTCGGTGACAGTCACATTGACAACATGTTATACTCCACATTGATTTTACAGTTAAGGAGCTGATTGTGATATATAGGGATTTTAAGAATTCAGCTGAGAGGCTGACTTTTGCCTTTTATCATTCCATTAAAATTTTATAACCATCTTTTTCATGTCATTTCATCCATGAATTCTTACTTTAGAAAGTGATAGCTACTGCTGGGAGCGTAACTTTTCTCCTGTCCGAGCTTTTTATTGTATTAGCCAACTACCCCAATTATAGTTATTACTCATGTTTTACATAATTGTGGTGACCCTTTCAGCCATGCAGCAGCAGGCCAGTTGATTTGTATATAGAATTAGATGATTCTGCTTATCATTTTAAAACACTAAATTGAAGGAGTGTCAGGAGTCAGGGTTTAACACTTCCCTTGCCAAACGAGCTAATTAAGGCACTTTGTCCCCACCCGCTCCAGAAGTGGACAAGTTAGGGGGCTCTTGGTGAGGAGAACGGGGCCCGAGCAGGCTCCCGAAGAGGGAAGCTAATAAAATGAATGCTGGCTTTTAAGGAGGAAAAATCATGAAATTGAAATTGAGCGTCTCTTTTTTCCCAAGAAAAGAGATAAGAGATCATCCTTAAGGGGGAACTGCGCTCTGCGGGTACTGGCAGCAGCCAGCAGCCCTGGTTCACCTCATTACCATAGAATTCTCACCTCGGAAGCCAGCAGTGTCTTCGGGAGGAATAAAAGCCTTCTGCTCCTCATCACACAGAACACACTGCATCATGGCTGCGGCTTTTCCCTGAAGAGCTCCCTGTTTGATAGTTCACACGGGAGGAATAATTATGCGAGACCCTAATGAAAACCCTAAAATAACATATTCTGATTTTTAAATGTGTGTTATTCCTTTCTGAGGAGAGAAGCTGAGATAGGGTTAGACATGAAAGACTCGAATCCCTACCATTGATGTCACCAACTCCAATCTCAGGGACTTTATTATTTTATTTTTTTATATTTCAAAACAACATTGATATCCTGTGAGAACTCTGACTGGTCCTTCCCTAGGAAGCAGTCAAACCTAGAGGACAGGTCTACCTAAGAAACGGCTGTCTTCTCATGTTATACTAACTGCTGTGCTATCGAATACTGGGTCACAGAAGTAAGAAATAGTGGTGGTTGTAAGAAAGCTTAAAAATGAAGGCCTAACGACACACCAGAATGGAAAATGCGATCCACACCGAGCTGTTCTTTTTAGGATTTCTCCCTTCCAAAAGGACACACGATCAAATGGTCAGAAATGGCTTGATGTCAGGTTTCGTGCACTGTACCATCTTCACCCTCAAAAAGTCAATGTGCTCCTAACACCAGACCAGTTGGTGACAAATACACGGACCGGGCTGTATAAAAACGTGCTAATGTATCCTGCTGTTACCGCAGTCTCTGGCCTCACAAAGCAGAGGTTGCTTTAATATTTAGACCTTTGGGGAACACTGGTCCCCACATATACACTCACACTCACACTCACATCATCAACACTATTTTAAACAATTACTAAATCCAATTATATCTTTTTAAAAAAGATTTTCAATGAAATCTAATGTTCTCAGAAAAAAAAACCTCATAAATGTCAAAATTGCTGTGGGCAGAAAAAGGGGATATAGTATTTTCTTTATCTGTTGTAGCAATTTATAGATTTCAGGCCGTGGTTTATAAGAATGCTAAATGTTCTGGAATTACAGCTGTTACTGATCAGTGATTGAGCCAGATTTGTGTTATTGCACCATGTTCTTGCTTGTACCTAGAGAGCAGTAAAGCCGCAATATAATAAAAAGCACCTGCATTTTAAATGAAATTTCAATTGAAAAACTTAACAGCCCTTCAAATTGCAGAATTTAACGCAGCCCAGTAAAGCTTAAATAACACTTTACCTCTGCAGGCTGAGGGGTTTGCATTCAAGGTGACTTGATTGTGTCGCATGGTGAAATTATTTACAATTAAGGAATTTCTCTGGAGGGCTGCAGAATATTTGCTGTTCCACAGCACCTAGGCAGGCATATGGTGGCCCTTTTTCAGTATTCATGGAGCCTCCTGAACCTTTATGATAATTGAATCAGTTAGAGTGCTGAGTGGAGCAAGCATAAAACCTGTTAACCTAAAGGTCAGATCTGTGCATTGTTTATTTATCAGTAGGTGAAAGAGCTAAATCGGCAGCTTCTGTCACAGTCACAGTAAAAAATCACCTATAATATTAACAGGGAGTAGATAAATTGCAAAACATGGATTAGAATGATAAACAGAAGCAAGTATAATATGGAATATATAATGAGAGACGCTGAAGGATGTTACTGGGCTGTAAAATATGCAGGTTTGTTATGATAGTGTTATTGATTATAATGAGGTGCTGGAGCTCTAGAAAAAATGGAGCAGAGCTAGGAGTTTGGTTACGAGCAGGCTCTTATTTGGTTCCCTACCAATGCCTTTATTTCAATAAATTCTGGCAATGGTTTTTTTTCATCATTAGCTTTAATAAAAAGACATGATTCTGATAAAAGTCTATTAGGAAAATGAAAAATTTAGGTCAGTAATTCTCAACAAATCATCATGCACATTGATAAGCCGGGTAGTTATGGTGATGTCTTTACGACTTTTATTTGCTTACTTACTTGGTCTTTGCCAAGGATTTATCTTTGTAACACTTGCAGGAGAGTTACGTATTACTCCAGTTAGCTGTTTTTGTTTTGTTTTTGTTTGGTTTGGTCTGGTTTGTTTGTTTGTTTGTTTGTTTGTTTGTTTTGAGAACATGTGTGAATTTTCCTAGAGTTGTCACTTCCTGAATTTATTTTTTGTAGAACCTGGACCCATAGAGCCTCCAATCTTTCTGGACGTGAAATCAAGAATGATGTCGGTCACCTGGCACCATCCTTTAAAGCCCAACGGTGTCATCACCCATTATAACATCTACCAACAAGGTGACCTGTACTTGAGGACTTCTGGAAATGTCACTAATTGCACAGCAGTGCATTTACAGCCAAACACTGCCTACAAGTTTCAGGTAGAAGCCTGTACTTCCCAAGGATGCTCCATCTCCCCAGAGTCCCAGCCCGTGTGGACTCTCCCAGGGCCACCAGGAGGCATCCTGAGTCCAGAGCTGTTCTCTGACAGTCCAACATCCGTCCTTATATCTTGGCAACCTCCCGCCCACCCCAACGGCTTGGTGGAGAACTTCACAATTGAGAGAAGGGAGAAAGGGAAGGAAGAAACCACTATCCTGGTGACCCTCCCCGGAAGCCACTCTAGGAGGTTTATTGACAAGACTCCTGCTCTTAGCCCATGGACAAAATATGAATACCGAGTCCAGATGAGCACACACAATGGAGGCACAAACAGCAGTGCTTGGGGAGAAGTCACCACGAGGCCCTCGCGACCCCTTGGTGTGCAGCCGCCAGAGGTGCACATGCTGGGACCCCGTGAGGCCAAGGTACGTGCTGCATGCTCTGTCACCTCCACTCTCTTGGGCATTTACCCTGGACCCAGTCAGTGTGGAACAGAGCCATCTACTGACAAAACAAATGCATTTGGTGTTCCAAGCATTCACTGCCCAATTTTGGCCTTTGGCCCAAACTCTTGAATTCAATGTCGGTTTTTCATTTCTCCCTGTATCCTCTTAATTATATTGTTGAGACGTTTCCATTTGCCTCGCACACCTGAAATACTTTGAATGTCACAATGGGATGCTTAGCTTAACCACCACGTCTGGTTTAAATAGATCAGAAAATGAGAAGAGATGGGCAAATGCCAAGGAATGGATTAGCATATCAGCAAAAGTTCCAAGATTCCCAACATCCCGGTATCTTTAAGAATCAAAGAATTGAAACGATGGGGTAAGAAACAAAAAAGCAGCAGGTTGCTGGTACATCTAGGAAGTGCTCAATCATCCTCCTCGTTCTTTTGGGAATGAGCTCTGGAGGACTGGGTAACTACCATTGTTTTGGCTGGCATACAAACTTCATTCAAGGGAAATTAGTGTAACCAAACAGGAGGGAGTTTTGTAGCTTAGAAGCCTCTTTTGTGTAAATACACACATGCTTCCATGGATTCAGTCTTGTACCTCTGCCAAAAGCGCTGGTGCACTGGCTTGCTCATCGAAGCACAAAACAAAGGGCATTTGCATACAGCAAAGTTCATCTGTTGGAATGATTGCTTGGATCTATTTGTTGTTCTCTCCCTTGCACAAAAGGCAACAACTAGATCATGCTAAACAGTACAAACCACGGAAGAAATTTAACCTACAAGCTAAGGCTATGTGAAGAAATATTTATTAATTGCAACCCAAAACTGGGTAAAGCCACACATTTTTGATATAAATATCAAAGGTAAATGGAAATATGTCAATAACATACCAGTGGAAATTAATTTTTAAGTATGTGATATGCAACATTTATTATATGAACTGGGCCATCCTAAGAATTGCTTTTCAGTCAAAGGAAAAACAAAAACAAAACAAGACACACACACAAAAAAAAACTGAAACAATTTTATAGTTATTAATCATTCCAGAAATGACTTTGCTTCCCATCCTGGGGGAATTTTGCAGAACTTTGGTTACAGCACGAATCTATAGGATGAGACAAACATTGTCTCTTCACAAAGCAAAGCTACATAATAGTCATTGCTTTGGATTCTTTCTAACATGAACTTTTTACCTGGCATTTCTGATGGCAGCATATCTGAAGAAGAAGAAATATTTTCAGAAGAGTAATAACTTCTTACACAACTCTACTTGACTCACCATCTATAAACAATGATCAAAACTATTTGCGACAAGTTGCTTGGCTTTTTCTTCATTTTTTCTCTCTCTTGAGTTTGGAATCTCACCCAGGAATGAAACTGTGTGGTTTGTCAACTTGCTAGAGAAGTTTGAGTTAGCCTGGTGGAGAACCGAGCCTCACGCAGTTTGGGTTTTGTTTATGAACATTCTTCTTAAATCTATGTGGTCAATATTTCTACCCATTTTCTCTTCCATTATTCTGTTTTGATATTTAGATCTTTGATCCATTTTGACTTTAGTTTAGTGGATGGATGGTGAGAGACATGGGTCTAGTTTTAATCTTTAGCATATGCAAAGCCAGTTTTTCCAGCACCATTTACCAGGGAACAATATTTGGCCTCTTTGTCAAAGATAAGGTATCTGAGTATGTTTGCAGTTGTGTCTGCATCTTTTAATCTATTCCACTGATCCTCAGGTTCATTTTTTGCCAGTACCATGCTGATTTTATCACACTAGCTCTATAGTATAATTTCAAGTTCAGGATTATAATGCTTCCTGCCTCCCTTCTGTTGCCTAGAATTGCTTTTGCTCTGCTAGGACTCTTTTGGTTCCAAATGAATTTTAGGAATGCTTTCTCTAGTTCTGTGAGGTATGTTAATGGTATTTTGATTGGAATTGTATTAAATCTGTGTAACAATTTTGGGAGTATGAAAATTTTCACTATGTTGATTCTTCCTATCTATCAGCAAGGTGTGTCTTTCCATTTTCTGAAATCCCTGTTTGATTTCCTTTTTCAGAGTACTGTAATTTTCAATGTGTAGATTTACTTCTTTTGTTATCTTGATTCCTAAGTATTTCATTTTTTTGGATGCTATTGTGAAGGGTGTGGTTTCCCTAATTTCTTTCTCAATGAATTTATTGTTTGTGTACAGGAATGCTATTGGTTTTTTAGTGCTGATTTTGTATCCAACTATGCTACTGAATTTGGTTGTTAAATCTCAAAGTCTTTTGATGGACTTTTTGGGTCTTCTATGTAGAGTACCATAACATCTGTGAATAATGATAATTTAGCTTCTTTTCCTATCTTTATTGCTTTCATCTCTCTCTCATCTAATTTCTCTAGCTAATGTTTGCAGAACTATATTGATTAGAAGTGGTAACAGTGGACATCCTTATCATGTATCTGATTTTAGAATGAAAACTTTCATTTTTTTCTAAATATGGAATGATGTTGGCTGTTGGTTTGTCATAGATGTCTATTTCCAGGTTGAGGTAAAGATCATCCATTTTTATTTTCTGTAGGGATTTTATCATGAATGAGTGTTGGACGTTGTCAAAAGCTTTTTCTGCATCTATTGAGATGATCATGTAATTTTTTTCTTTAGCTCTGTTGATATGGTGTATTACATTTATTGATTGACATGTTGAACCATCCCTGCATTCCTGGGATGAATCCCGCTAGGTTATTCTGTATTAAAGTATTGATGAATTGCTGCATTTTATTTGCTAGTAACTTATTGAGGATTTTTTTTTTTTGCATCGATGCTCATTAGAGAGATTGGCCTATAGTTCTTTTTATTGAACAAGTCTTCCTCTGGTTTTGATATCAGGTAATTCTTGCCTCAAGGAATGAGTTAGGGAGTATTGCTTCCCTTTCAATTTCATTGAAGATTTTGAAGAGTAATTGGCATTAAATCTTCTCTAAATTTCTTATAGAATTCAGTAGTGAGTCCATCAGGACCTGAGCTTTTCTTTGGTAAGTTTTTTTTTTTTTACATTTTAAATCTCATTAATTGATAATGGGTTATTCAGAATTTTTATATCTTCTTGATTCAGCTTTGGTAATTCATACATACCTAGAAATCTGTCTATTTCTTTTGTGTTTTCTATCCTATGAGATGTAGGTAATGATCTTCTGAATTTCCACAGGATCTGTAGTGATTTCACCCTTTTCATTCTTCAAAGCATGAATTTGAGTCTTTTCTTTTTTGATAAGATTAACTAAGAGCTTATCGATTTTATTTATTCTTTCAAAGCACCAACTCTTTGATCTATTAATTCTTTGTATTATTTTCTTGGTCTAAGTTGTATTACTTTATGCTCTACTCTATAGTTTCTTCCTTTGTATGGGCTTTGGGATTGACTTGCTCTTTTTCTAGAAATCTGAGGTACAACATTAGGTTATTTATGATCATTCTATTTTCCTTATGTGACAATTCATTGCTATGTATTTCCTTCTTAGGATTGCTCTCATTGCATGCCACAAGTCCCAGTATGTTATGTCTGCATTTTTGGTAAATTATAGATATCGTTTTAATTTCTTCTTTAATTTTATCTATGACCCATTGGTTTTTCAAGAGAGTGTTATTTAATTTCCATGTTTGTGGAGTTTTTGTGATTTCTTTTGTTATTAATTTCCAGTTTCATTGCACTATGGTTAGATAATATGCATGGGATAATTTCTATTCCTTTGCATTTACTTAAGCAACGGGCTAACATATGGTCTACTTTAGAGAACATCCCTTGTGCAGCTGAGAAGAATGTGTATTCTGATGTTACTGCATGAAGCACTCTGTAAACATCTACTAAGGCCCTTTGTTCACAGTTTTGGTTCAGTTCTGATATTTCTTTGCTAATGTTTTTCCTAGTTATCTCTCCATGACAATGGTGTATTAAGGTCTCCTGTTACAATTATGTTATTATATATTTGACTTTTCATGTCTATTAATAATTATCTTATATAGTTGGGTACTCCTATATCTGGTGCATGCATACTTATGATTGTTATCTATTCTTCTTGAAATTTTCCCCTAACAAGTATGCAGTGACATTCTTTATCTTTTTTGATCATTTTTGGTTTGAAGTTCACATTGTCCAATAACAGAATAGCTACCTCTACTTTTTTTTTTTTTTTTTTTCCTAACATCTACTTTTTTGGGTGGGGTTCCTATTGCATGGAGGATTTTTTCCATCCTTTGACTTTCAGTCTATGAATTTCTTTTTTAATTAACCATGTTTCTAATATACAGAATATTGTTGGATTTTTGTTTCTTGACCCATTCTGCCAGTCTGTTTCTTTTGATTGGTGAACTGAGGCCATTTACATTGATGGTTATAACTGATACATATTGACTTATCTTTGTCATGTTACTTTCCTGCTTTTGGTTCCCTGATTTTTCCCTGTTTAATTTCTTGCCCTGTCTGGTGATTTCTTTTTGTTGTTATTCTTGGAATTGTGGTCATTTTTATCTCTGTCAAGAATATCTTTCAGTACTCTCTGTAGTTTGGTTTGGTAGTCTACAGTTGTTCTTTGTCTTGGAAGTATTTTATTTCTCCACTAATTGTAAAAGATAGTTTTGCAGGGCACATCTATCTGGGTTGGGAGTTCTTTTCTCTCAGTACTTGAAATACTTGACTCCAAGCTCTTCTTGGTTTGAGAATTTGTGTTGAGAAATCTACCATGATTCTAATGGGCTTTCCTTGGTAGATGATGTATTTGTTTTCTCTAGCAGCTTTTAATATTCTGTTCTTGAGCTGAATTTATGGGATCTTGACTATTATATGTCTGGGTGTTGATATATTTTGGTCATGGTTAAATGGAGTTGTGTATGCATCATTTATCTGTATATAAGATTCTGTTCTCATATTTGGAAATTTTTTTGCTATTACTTGTGTAAATAGTCTTTTTAAGTCATTTATGATGACTTCTGCTTTTTCATTGACACTGATTAGTCTTATATTGTTTTTCTTTGAATTGCCTTACAGCTGTTAAATTCTTATATCTTGATCCCTTATGTCTTATTTTTAAGAGATCTTTCCTTTTTCAATCACTAGCTGCAATCCTGTCATCAAGGTCTGAAAGTCTAACTTCAGTTTTGTTCAGGGAATTTTTCAAGCTTTCAGTGGAATTTCTAATTTCCTGGATATCTGTTTGAATCCATGCCATGCATTCTGTTTCTTTCCTGCATTGATTGTTCACAGTTTCCATCCTTTTCCTAACATCATATATTTTTAAAATTTATCTCTAGATTTGCTGAACAATTCTTTTATGAATGTTGACATTTCTTTTTTACCTGAGAGGTTATTTCTGATCTTATTTCCTCTATAACCTCATACATTTGTTTCTTTACATTGGTTGCTATCATTTCAGAAATTTCAGGTGTCTGTCTTTCATTTTCCTTTATCTTGTGGTGTACTGTACTTGTCCTGAGTGGGCTAGAGGTATGAACTTGCATCTTGCTTCAGCATCTTGTCATTTTTCAAGACAAAAAGTTTTGCTTTGTTTGTTGAATCTTGTAAGTTTTTGTGTAAGTAGCTCTATTGTTATTATCATTTCCTTTCTAGGAAAAATGTTCCTTGGGGATGTCTCCTGTGTGTAGGAAGTTCATGGCTTGTGTTTGTTCCAAGATCCTACCTTTCCAGTTAATTAACAGCGAGCTGTTGATACCTGTTTGGCTTAGTCCCTAGTTCTTGGTGCTGACTGTGGTGGGATTATTATCCCAGGGCTTCCCAGTTTTGTTATAGAAGGGAAAACAACCAGTTACAACAGGTATGACAGCCTCGCTAAAGTAGTATAATTAGCAATAATAATATCATCAAGCGCAGTTTAGAAAATAGCAAACTGTGGTAGCTATCAATTTTGTACCTTAAACCATAAGAGCAAACTCTACAATTATACACCAGAACTGATCATAAACTGGGAGTTTGCATTCAAAGTGTTTCCCCTTGGTAGAGTGGTTTCACCCTGTGGTGGGGAGATTTAAGAAGGACAGTGGATAAAACAACAATAACTGAAAAGAATGCAGAAATGAGGCTGCAGGACAAAGGATAATCGTGCAAATTTTGGGAAAGCAGAGAAGAAGGCCAAAGAGAAAGAATTATCTCAACTTGGCCTCTGGGTTTGGAGGGTAGATTTATTTCTGTGCCTAAAGTTCCCCCCTAGTCATTTAGAAAGGAGGAAAAAAGAAAAGAGAAAAGAAAAAAAGAATAGAGCAGGGGCAGCCCACCCACCCGCTTCTGTTCTGTGTGTCTTCATCCCTGAGCACAATGCTGGTGCTCCTAACTCACCACTGTTTGGCTCCTACTGTTACTGCTGTCTTGGGCTCTTCCTGCCTGTCTGTCCCCCACACCCTAGCCAGGATCCTCCCATGTTGCTGGTGCTCCCTCTGGTCCCTGGGCCTCCCGACTCATTCGCCTCCATGGTGGCAGCAACAAGGGGCGTGGCCATGTGCTGGACCTCCCGGATTAGGTCACCTGAGTTTCAGTGGCTTTGGAGATGGTGATGCAAGGGACCTGTGCACTTTTATATGATATTTAATTTCCTCAGCAAGTTCATTTCATCTTATAAACTTGGTAGAAATGCTCTACCAAGACTGAAAAGGATAATTCTTTAAACTAGAGTCTAATTTTATGTATGAGTAGAAATCTAAAACTTCTAAATAAAATATTAGCAAATTGAAGTGAGCAGTATATTCAAAGACTAAGATACCAGGGTAAATTTGATCTGGTTTCAGAATGTAAGGATAGTTCAACATCAAGAAATTTATCGACACACTTTTACATCACCCAAGAAGGCAGGAGAAAGCCCATGTTTTATCAATAGAGGCAGAACATGGATTTGTAAAACTCAGCAAACATTTGTAAAAGAAATGTAAATTAAAATCAGGTTAGGAAGAAAATACTTAAATCGAATGAAGTTGATATGGCTTGCACTAAAGTTTAGTACACTGAGGACTAATGCGAAATAAAGTGCAGGAATCACTAAATTATATAGCTGCAATACCTAGCAAAGGCTTCTTTTCTGGTTTTGCCAGAGGCCTCCATGGCCTGAGGCTAGCACCCACCTGTCCAAATTAAAGTGGAGTCAGAGGGGAGCTGCTTTACTGGGAAGGTTCTTCACTGGGCAGAGATGCTGAAGCCACACAGCTTCTGCTTAGGAGCAGCGAGCACCCCCAGTGTCACCCTGGCTGTGCGCACGCTTAACTCTGCTCTTTAACCAGAGTAAAAGGGGTGAGTCTTGGTCATCATGCTCACGGGTATGTAAAGATGCGCAAATGAAACCACAAATGAAATCGTTATAAATGTCTGGCTGAAAATAATAAAATAATAGATAACTCATCATGCTATGTTGCAGGAATTGTTCTCATTTAATCCTTGGTGCAACCTTATCAGAGAGATGCTCTTAATATTCCTATTTTGCACACAGGAAAGCTGAGATAGGAGAGATGAAGTAAGTGTCTAAGATAAATATGAAGCCAAAGGGAACCCAGAGCCAGGCAAGTTCAGAGCCTGTACAACTGTTTCTGTTCACATTGCCCCAGAGGGAGACCATTGCAGGTCTTTGTTCTGTAACAAGTCCATCCTTGAAAAATCAGTATGCAAAACCTGTATCATCCAAATTAGAATGGCAATAATGTTTTTATTTTTTAAAAACTTAATCACCTAATTTTAAAATATCAGGTTAAATGATTGAAAATATTCTTGAAACTTACAGAAGAGAATACATACATGCGGTCTTTGATGCATACACTTTAAAGTCACTGAACTGCAACAGTGAAGTATTGGCATAAAATAGACAAATGGTCACAGGGACAGCTTCAAGAGTTTCAGGACACTGTATATATAAGTGAATATGGCAACACCACTTTCCACAAAAGTGGCATTTTATTTCACTGGGAGAGTATGGCTTACCTTAAAAATGATACCGGACTCACTCTATTGAATTATATTGCAATGAAATTCCAATAAACAATGCCAAAATTTATAATGTTAGAAAATAAAAAGCCCCAGAAAATATAAAAGAGGACTTTATATAATCTGAATGTGGAAAAGGTCTTTCTAAAGAGAAAGAGAGATTCAATAGCTTGAAAAGAATAATTCTGTGCTGGAAAGTAACTCAGTTATTTTTTGGCAGGCACACAAATCTCCCCCAATGTTAAAATCCAAAATCTGGATTGAGAAAATATACTGTGTTAGATATCATAAACAAATAGATAATTTCCCCATAAGATTAAAAGAGGTGATAATTTATAATAAAAGATAACTTAATACAAACATAATTTAAATAAGGCTATATATAAGTAATAATACTTAGAGTTATGCCTCACAAAATGTCAGAAAATTGCAAATTAATTAAGGAAAGAAGTAAAACTGGAAGAAACTGAAATTGGTAATATCAAGCATTTGTGAAGTCACAGATCACGGACAGTTTGATAAAGTAAGTTCCTGCAACTTTTTCAGGCTGTGACTTATGAATAATAAGTCACATAAAGCTTTTTACCATTTATTAAGCAATCCTTGGTAACATAGCCAATATAAAACAAATACAGTGATATGTGTTGCCTACATTTGCAAACATTATTTTTAGCCGTAAAATCAGGTTGATAGCACAAAAACTGAATACTTTGTTTTCCGTCATGAAAAGAAAGTTATACAACAGCAACAAAGGAGAAAATGTATCCACCACCTGTTCAGTTTTAAAAGCAAATTTCCACCTAAAAGTAGGGAATGACCTTTTCTTTTGTAAAATATTGAAGAAGCTAGACCTTCGTCATGTGTGCTTGTGTGAGCGTACAATGGGTGTGCAAGATCCCACTCCAAGTTGTTACCCTGCCCCCTCGGCGAGTGGGCAGGGAGGGTAGAGCTGCCACCACCCCATCCCTCTGTGCTAGGCCTGTGCTCTAGGTCTCTGACTGCAAAAACACAGATGCGATATTTGGGTTAAATTTTTCATAGTTTTATAACAAAAGAAGGATAACTTTAACTTCATTTTAAAAAATTTGTTTTGAGACAGGGTCTTTGTATGTAGTTCAGGCTGGCCTCACCCTTGCAGTGACTCTCCTGACTCAGCCTCCTGAGTGCTGGTATTACAAGTGTGCATCACCACACCAGGCAACAAAAACTATTTATTACCTAATTTATTCTGTATGGAGTTTTTCCAGAGAGTCTATCATTAGGAGGAATCGCTGCAGAGCCAAATATTTCCATGTCCTCTCCCCTTCCCTCATGGTGTATCTTCTATCAATTAAGTCATCTTAGAATTAACACCCTTATGTCTGGACAGAAGGGCAAGGGTTGTTCATTCATATTTATCTGGGCATTAAGGCCCAGAGAGGTTAAATGTTTTCCTCAAAGTAACACAGCTGGCATAGTATGAATTAAATCTTACAAAAACATTCTTATTCCATTCTCAATTCATTATGTCAATTTTCACAAATGCTCCTATGTGTAAAGTCTTTACATAGAATTTAATAGAGTTATGGAAGGAAGGAAGGAAGGAAGGAAGGAAGGAAGGAAGGAAGGAAGGAAGGAGGAAGGAAGGAAGGAAGGAAGATGTGTATACTATTCATGTATGCTTCTCTTTTCAGGTCCAAGGTCAGGCAGCTAACCTGCACATCTTTTCTTTTGGAAGGTGTCATGATTAGGGAAAGATGTTTTCAGGGACTAGAAAGACCTGGCAAAAACTGGTGGCTCCTTAAATATCTGACTCATTTTCTATCCACTTGTCTTTTCTTTTTTCTGACAGTTCCTAAAAGCTAGACAAAGATGGGCTGGGGATTTAGCTCAGTGGCATAAGCACTTGCCTGGCAAGTGCAAGGTCACACGTTCAATTCCTGGTACCCCCCCAAAAAAAATTGAAAGAACAAAAATCTAGACAAAGAAATAGAAATCTAAATAACTGAGAGCCGCTCAAATAAATCACTTTGATAGGCAATAAACATTTTATTTCCAGTGGGAAATGAATCCTAATTTAAATTTTTGACATAAAATTCTTGTTTTAGAAAACACATATGTTGCTTACCCATGCCAACAATGTGCTTTTTGGTCTGTTTTGGGGGAATCAACAATATTTTATAATCCTTCATAGGTACAACAAGAAATTAAACTGATCAAAGCTTTTATCTCATCTATTAGGACCACGCTATAGTAACTATGGTCTCTAACATACAAAAAATAGTATCCAACATTGAGCTAACCTACCTGGTCCTTCAAAATCTTGAGCATGTTTATTTTTAATAAGGGCTGCAGGATATTTTCAGAATGAAATCAGACTCCATTCTTGCGAGTCTACTGGCACTGGTGACAGTGTGGCCACATTGTTCAAAACCTCGTTTTATACAGACCTTCTAAAACATTTCTATAGAAATGGATTCTTTTTGCTTTCTAATTTGAGGCTGCCAAAAAGATACATTTTTCTAAGTTTATAACTTTTAAGGAAATGAGAAAAATAGCTAATTTCTGAAAGTAAACACTGATCGTAGAGAAAAACGGGCTCTTTTAGATCTTCAACTGTCTGTCTCCAGAGCTAGTACACGAAATCTCTTAATCTCTTCGGGTAGATACCTTATTCAAGTTTTATCTTATGAATGCCCTTTCTCAGCCTCGATACCGAGTTCCAAATCAATTCACTGTTAGCTCAGCTCCTAACACCATTTAGTTGCCAAACTCTGACCTGAATGCTCAGTATTCTGGTTTGGGAGGTGAGGGAGTTGTGAATTTCTCAAATCAGTCACAGATAAACTGTGATAGACTCACTCTTCATTTATGACTCAAGTACAAGTAAGTCTCCCAAGTTTGACCTTGACTCTTGACTCATTTTTCAAGAGTACACGGGGTATTGTACCTTCAAAAACAAACAGAAGTGTGTCGGCTTCACAGTGTTTGCTGGCTCTAGATATCTTGGATTGTTTCTGCAGACAGGGCAACCCCCGGGCTCCTAAGAAACACATGTGACACATCACTTCATGCCCAGCTTCTGCCCCCAGAGTCACAAAGATGCTTTTTAGATTGACAGTGTTTTCCAAACATGCAACTCAATTTGGATAGATGTTTGCCCATTGCTAATTATAAATTGCCTGATAATTATTAAGCAACTGTCCAAGCCTTATGTAGCAAAAACTCATGTTATCACCAATTATCAACCTGAATATTCTTATAAAGATGATAGGTGAGCCTCCATTTGGGAATAATGTTTCCTCTTGGATATAAGGTAGAAAATGTTGGTCAGCCCCTCCCTGTTTTACTTATTTTATTATTCCTTTCTAACAAAAATAAATATATAAAAAATACAAATATAAATGATCAAGAGCCACTAGGATAGGGTGCTGGGGATAGCTCAGCGGTGCAGTGCCTGCCTGGCAAGCCTAAGGTCGTGAGTTTGATTCCTGGTACCCACTGGAAAAAGAAAAAAGAGCCAAACAGATAAGCTGTTTGATTATCATCTCTGAAATAAGTGTTTTATTTTTCAGTGAGAATCTATGATTCATATTAAAAGTTTAACCTGTTCCATAAAAAAACCCTTCCTTTCTGATTTTGATTTTTTTTAGACAGTTCTATGTATGCAGATGGCAAGGTACCACTCTGTTGAAATCTGCCTTATTATTTCAAAATAACTGTATACTAAACAAAAAATAATAATAATAATAAAATCTAAGGAGCCATGAGTCAGATTATTGACTGAATCCCACCTCTGTGTGTGTGTGTGACAATGAAGAATAGGTCATTTAGGCTTAAAGTTTGTTCGGGAAGCAAGCTCTAGATCCTGCAGCGTATATTATTTAAGAAGTGCTGCAAGGCAGGCAGAGAAGATGGACGGTGGTAGCCTAAGACCCGTGCTTCACAGTAGCCTCTGCACACAGTCTAGGACACATTTTCCCTCCGAAAAAGCAGGCGTGTGTTACCACTGTGCTGACACAAACTTTAGCCAGAAGAGAATAGAGACTTCAGACATGATTCTGTTCTACTCAAGATCATGGAGTGGGTAAACAAGACTCTTTTAAAAGCTTCCTATATGTGTCTTATGACCAAAAATAGGATTTTCTAGTATTGTTCTACTTGCTAAGTGATGTACAAGAAGATTCAGGAACATAAATGTGCACCCTTGAAAGATGCAAATCATGATTTGTCTTCTCCACCCTTCAAACAAGTGACTTATCTAGTGTGCATGCCAGCAGCGCCAAGCAAGGGGTTCCCAGGTTTCATGTAACTGGGTTATAAACCAGAGGATGCCCACATCCTGCTGGGTCCTGCCGGGCACGTGTGGCCGTGTGAACTCTCTCCACTGTTCGCCCTGCGTCCTTCAGGATGCCCGCCTGGAGAGGAATCATGAGGGTGTGTATTAGGCTGACAGTCCTGGAAAGCAGCAGGACGCAAAGCCAAGCCCAGGAAACAGCGTCTCACGTGTCCCTGGCGTACTGCTAGTTGATCCCAAACCTTTCATTACTGTCTAACTTGAGGAAGGCGTGCAGAGCCTTTTACAAGTGACTTCCCTGAAATCGGAGAAGTTCCAGGCCTTGGGTGCTGCGGTGGCTCTGTTTCCTGTATTGCCACACTGGTTCTAAGTTTATCCCTCATTTCAGGTCACTTGGCAGCCCCCGCTTGTGCAGAATGGTGACATCCTGAGCTATGAGATCCGCATGCCTGACCCGCAGGTCACGATCACCAATGTGACCTCCTCCTCGGAAGCGGCCAGTCACACAGTCACTCACCTTATTCCTTTCACCAATTATTCTGTCACCATTGTCGCCTGCTCAGGGGGTAACGGCTACCTAGGTGGCTGCACAGAGAGTTTGCCTACCTTGGTGACCACCCCCCCTGCCCCACCCCAGGGCGCCAGTCCCTTGTCAGTGATTCCACTAAGCGAGTCCTATGTTGGAATCTCGTGGCTGCCACCATCCAAGCCCAATGGACCTAATCTGAGGTAAGAGAAACGCATTGTGCTTCTGAATTCTGCTATGGTCCTGTTTACCAAAAAGATAGTGAGAAGGTGCTTACTGTCTCATTCAAAAACGGAGTTAAATTCAGTTGTTGCGCATTCTGCTGTATGCCAACTTCCTCAGAACCCTAAGTCCAACAAGGCAGAAATGGCATCATAATATTGAGAAGAACTAAAACCCTTCCAAGGTGTTCTTCTAAGTACTCATTTCTTAATCCTCTTGATTTCTGAAGTCTATTTTTAGTCTGTTAGCAACCCTGATGCATGTTCTGTGTGATACAGTTGTACAAACATATCTCAGGATTCTAAAGCTAACACTGTAATGCTTTGACACATTGTTATTATCTGGAAACTTGCAAAGAATGTGGTCAGGGGTACAGATAAGCGGAAAGAAAGAAGTTGTGATTCTAAAATGGCTTTGTAGCGAGCAGCACTTGGTACCCAGCCAAGAATGCGGAGCTGATAATTTTATCATTGTTTATAAAGTATTGATGGTAGATGTCATAGGAAATCATTAACTCAGGAAGCTTTTTTGTATTTCTACTTTGTGTAAAATGAGCAGTATAGGTTTGGCAAATGTAGAAAAGAAGAAATCTAAAATGTTATCATTCTTGCTGGTAATCAGAAAATGGGAAACTAGCTGATCGTTTGCAGTTAATTGAATTCATGGCAGTTGAGATAGGAAAATAAATTTTTATCTGGGAAAACTTAATACCTGTAAAGTTAAGATGTTATTCCTTATATTTGTGTGCATGCCTCACACATACACATACACATGCATGCACGCACACACACACACACACCACAAAGCAACCTGAATTTCAGTAATAACATTAGTCAAGATAATCCTGATGTTCCTGCTTGTCTTTTGCTTTAGATATGAGCTTGTGAGACGCAAAATCCAGCAACCACTTGCATCAAATCCCCCAGAAGATTTAAATCTGTGGCACAATATTTATTCAGGAACTCAGTGGTTTTATGAAGATAAGGGTCTTAGCAGGTGAGATTACAAAAACTATAAAAACAAATGCTGGCATTTAGTTTGGGGCATGTGGAATAGTTCAAAGTACCTGAGTGTCTTCATTGTGTGTGCGCTATCAGTTACGCCATGGAATAGGCTGGGCTATTATCTGTGGCATTAATCACTGGGCTGCAATGCTCAAGATGTTTAATGTTTGCTGTCTTAAATGCTCGCTGAAAAGAGACCTTTGAAGTCACACGTGTAGGAGTTTGAGCCCTCACCTACTGCCTGTATCGCAGCTCTAGCCAGGCCGGAAACATAAAAGAGGAATTTGGAAATATTGAACATATACAAACCACGGAAATTACCCGGCATTTGTAAAATGCTTTCTGTTTCTGGGAAGTAATTGATATAAGTCATTGATACATTCCACACAAAAAGCAAAGCAAAACTAAAAAGAAAAATTATTTAGCTAACAGGATCAAGTCTTGGAAGAACTCTGTTTAGCATTCAAAAAAGTTAAGAAATGGGCCAATAGCCAGTGTCGAGGAGAACTACCTGGGAGAGGTAGGGCTGGATTCTGTTGCCTCGTGAGCGACAACTAACTGCCTTTGTAACCTCAGGGAAAACCACTTCTCTGAGCTTCACTTCATTTTTTGTTGTTGTTTGTTTGGTTTTTTTCCTCGAATTTCTTTTTCTTTTCTTTCTTTTTCTTTTTTTTTTGGATGGAGTCTTGCTATGTAGCTGAGGCTAGCTTTGAACTTGTTATGCAGGTACAAATCTAACATTTAAGGAAAATAGTAAATAGACCCACACAAATTAAAATTGAACCCCACATACCTGGGACAGCTGCTCCTGGAAGGGAGAGGACTCTTCAATAATATGTTGTGAAGGGGATATTTTAACTAGTCTTACCATGCTAATCGTCAAAGGATTTTTTTTTTCTTGCTAAAGCTGGAAAAGATTTTTGGCTTTTATGCAAATGATTGCTACATCCCTTGTAAATCGCTTGGAGTAAAAAATATATGTATAAATATATATGATCTATTGTAATATATATATTTTATTATACATTCGGAATAAATGCTAGAGTCTTCTCCTGGGAGAAGGATTGGATTGAGTCTTTTACCTTTCCTAGGTCCAAAATTGCTCAGGGTCCCTTTCACCTAAGCGAGGTGTCCCACAAACCAGAGGAAACCGGAATGAGTCCAATGGGGCACACGGTGATTTTCTGTGAATGGCTCTTGTTTGGCAAGATGCTTGCATTGCTCCCCCCTCAGCAGGAAGCTGTCGGGGTGCCTCCTGGGGTCAGGCTCATCTCCTGGTGCTCCTGCCTGCAGGGGACTTAGTCCCTGGGTGCCCCCAACCCTGGAAAATCAGAATCCAGGAGTCTAGGGTGTCGTGTTTGGAATCATGTAGTGTTCACTTGTAATCTCTCGATGCTCTGTATTCTGCACTGTAAATCATCTCTAGATTATGATAGCTCCTGGTACCATGAAATGCTGTGTAAATAGCACTTTGAGGATTCAGGACTCAAGCATGTGTAAAGGGACTGTATTTATCTTACTGACTTAGCTGATTGACTGTATATACTTCACTTTTAATTCTAATACTTTTAAAAGGAATATATCATTTCTCCCCAGTTTCTAACATTCTCTATTTACTTCTTAACTTACACCTTTATAAATTAAAGTAGCACTGAGGGATTTCTTCCATATTGGCTTTTTATCAGCATGGCTGTATTTAGAATCAGCTTTCAAATGACAGTTCTCTTGATAGAAAAAGTAAGATTAACACAAGACTCACTGGGCCTCCTTTAATAGATATATTTGTGAAAGTAAATATAAACCAAAGTCGATTTCCTTATTTAACTGCTGTATTTTGGTCAGGTACATGTTTATGATATACAGAAAAACACCGATTTTATCCAAAATAGTGCTGTGTCCTAGATCTCTGATCATTCTAGTAATTTTTTTCTTTTTACATCTGCCTTTGGAGTACTGTACCAATTATCCAGATAATGTATCTCCACTGAAAACTGCCTTGCGAAGGAGCGGTTTTTGTGTGAATTGCACAGCTGTTGGCCTGCTTGTTGAACTCTACTCTCTGCATAGACATGGACTCGGGGTAACTGCGGGTTTATCCTACTTGTCAGTTTCTAACTTTTCTTCCTCCATAATTCTGTGCAAAGTGGCCAAGTTATGGTTGTTGAGGGAACCATAACTTTGGATGTGCTGACATTTTCATCACTTGGAAAATCTGGCGAACGTGCCGCGACTGTGCGAGGCTGTGGACGTGAGTTGGGCAGGTTTAACAAGAGGGCGGTGAACCCCTTCGCGTGGAACATCAATCTCCCCTTAGAATCGGCAGCACCCAGCCCTGTCCTGGCTCCTGATGAGCTGAGAAAACTGCAGGAAACTCAGAACAGTGCACCTGCTTTTCTTGCTCCGTCTTTAAAGAAGGGAAAACGATGTATAAGAAATGATAGAAATTTTTTCGATTGCAGGGAATAAACTGGCTTTTACATTATCATAACTTGGCCATCATTACGTTTCTGCAGGGAGACATTCTATCCCCTCTTCTTTTTATTACTTACAGATTCCTGGGTGAATTTATTTTGCAATGACAGTTTGAATACAGACCTTGATGGGACTCCTCCAGAATCTGCTAATTTCACTGTCTTATACAAATAAAATACAGGCTTAAGCAATACCACAAAAATAAATGGAAACATTCACAATTAATATATTTCATCTTATTTTCAAACAACAGTTCAACTTGTTTTTGAGATTTAAGTGCTTAAATAGATGATAAACCTAAGTTCAATTCTTATTGGCATGAATTCTAATATATTTTTAAACACACTAGCGTGAAATGCTTCATGCGCTAAAAGAGAGTGGCGTTTCTGCATGAGGAGATGTTCAAGGGAAAGCAGCTTTTATTGTGCTTCTTCGTAATGAGAGTTATTGTGCACAGGGTGCGGGCTCTGTTTTGCTAAAACAGAAAGATGGGGACAGTCCCGCGACACGAGCCTCTGTGCTCCGACAGCTCCAGCTGGAGCCATGGCCAGTGGAGAGCCAGGCTCCCTCGGGGCTTCTAACAGGAGGTTGGTCCTGTTCATTTTTTCATTCATCTCAAACTGTGAAGAACAGTTGGGCCTGGTAATGAAAGCCGACGCCCTTCCCCCTTCCCACGCTGTCTCATAGCAATGCACTTAACTGGAAATGAGCCAAAATGTGTCTATTTCACGTGCAAATTAAAGAGACAGAGTCGCACCCCTCTCCGCCAGGATTCGCATCCGAGCTCTAAACTTTGTTCGTGCTGTCCTCTCTAAGCCCCACCACATCATGTTACCTCTCGACAGTGACTCTCTGAGTCTGGAAGGCTGCACGTTGTCATGGAAGATTTTGCCTCCTGTTTTTTTTCTTTCAAAAATACCTTCCTTTGTGTTTCTACATTGGGTCGTCAACTAGGTAAAGCCAAGACAGAAGTGGTCATAGAACGATTGAGGCCCGGCGTTGTGGTAGTGTAAATACAGAGAGCTCCAGAAACTCTCACCATCTAAAAGTATCGTACTGTAAAATCTTCCCAGTGAGATCAACATTGCTGTTCAATCCAAAAGCAAACATCCTTGGTGGCATCTTTAGAATCAATAAGTGATTTAGTCACCGTGCACCTGTGAACAGAGACAGTTTTAATCACTGCGGACGGTGGCTGTGGGAGTGGCACTGCATTTTACTGCTTTGCTTATTTCTGTGTTTGTACAGTGATGCGAGAGGCAGGAGGCAGGTTTCCCAAACCCTCATTTATGTGACTGTCCTCAAGCTACTTTGGGTGGTGGCCAGTACAAGGAACAGAAAGCGGAAAGAAGAAGCAATGAACGCACCTGGGTTTTCAGAAGCACAATTTGTGTTTGTGACACTACTGACACAAGAATTCTGTTAGGACATCAATAAAGTCGACACATTTTTAATTCTGATCAAAATAACATGAGGCACCGGGGGATTTTATTGGTTCCCAAACTCACCAGCAGCCTCTCTTGAGACCTGACTTTCACACATTTCAGCCTGGAATAATGTCTTTCAGGGGCCAGGTATTGTCACTGGACAAAAAGCCACCCATCTCATATCCCTGCCCCAAGTGTCACTTCCTGTATGAGGAATTCCCTGAACAGGAGAGATTACTCCAGCTCTGTCTGAAGTGTGTTCAAAGGAAAAAGGAATAAATGAATAAAATTTTATATTTTCCCACTTACCAATGTATTTCCGCAAATCTTTATACACTCTATTATGAGACACAAAGCATTTTATGTGAGAGATCAAGTTTGTTATGGTGGTTATTGGGCACATTGTTAGTATTCAATAAATATTCTTTGAATGAACAAATGAATGAATGAAGTTATATCAAGCGTGAAAGAACAATACAAATGTGTGCAACAGAATTGTGTACCTTATTCAAAGAAGAATTTTGGTAAGTTTTCCTAGGGGTCATTTCTCCACTGGACAGATTTTTGTCTCACTAATTTTCCAAGTTAGGTATGACTAGGAATTTTTTAGATTGACAGCATTAGGGACTACGAAATACATGCTCACTGATTCATAAAATGGTGTGTTCAGTAAATAGACAGATTAAAGACTGCATCATTCAGACAGAATTTAGTTTGCTAATTTGAATAACAGCAACTGAACCTGAAGTGAATATTCTCATAGATATGTAAATACCATAGTTTTGTCCATAGCAGAAGTAAAGTTTACCTTTTGCTATGACGAAGAAGGTTGGATGCCAGTCCCAATTACAATAGCAACATTCCTGTACAGGACTTCAGACAACTGGTTAGACTGACCACACTATACACTAATATAATTATTTGTTTACACTGTACATTTAAAAGCTGTTTTCTACAGGATTTTAGATAGTGCATTCTTCAGTACTTTAATACATGTCTAGAAAAACATAATTAGCATTTAGGAAAAAGTTGATTTATAAAAAAAAATCCTATTTCCAGATAAGATCAGGGCATGACAGCATGCAAAGGTACCAGGTATCTTTCCAGCATTTCTGGGTACCAGGGCATGACAGGGTGCAGAGGGGGAGAGAGAGAGAGAAAGAGAGACAGAGAGAGAGAGAGAGAGAGAGAGAGAGAGGAAGAAGAAGAAGAGGAAGAAGAAGAAGAAGAACAGAGACAGAGATAGACAGAGACAGACAGAGACAGAAACAGAGGCAGAGACAGATGGACAGAGACAGAGAGAGAGTTAGGAGGAGAAGGGGAAGGGGAAGAAGGAGGAGGAAAAGGAAGAAAGAAAAAGATAAGAGAAGCAAGGAGTTGGAGAGAGAAGAGAGAAAGAGAAGAAGACATTGAACATCTGAGAAGAGATGGCAGAGGGAGTTAGGTAGAAGATGAAACCGCAGCACTTATTTAGGGGAAATGAATGAGCAGGAAGCCTCCAACAGTCACTGAGACTTAGACCTATAGCTACAAGAGCAAAGCAGAAGCCCTAAATACAGCTAAACCACACCCTCAAAAGCTGTCCGGGTGCCCAGGGGGAAGCAGGTTGAGGGGAGCAGACTTCTACCCAGGTGGCAGCAGGTGCACCAAGAATCCTCCCTGTGCAGTTCTTGCTCACACCCTGTAAATAGCACCGCCCCTTTGCCTCATCATGGTGAAGGTTGGGCCCACTGAGGCACATACCATGCCCCAGCCTTGGGGGCAAAGGAGGGTGAGGATCCTTGACCCTGCGATGGGTCCCTATTAGGGGCTGATGATCTGTAGCCAGTGTCCCCACTCAGTGGCCACGTGTTCTCAGTGTGTTGAAGCAACTGTCCTCACGTGAGTCCCTGTCTAGCCATTGTGGGTTTGGTCTATAGACAACATTTTCCTGTGTAGGAAGCATTAAGCTAAGCAAACGAAGCCTGCCAGGCTTTTGCCAGACTGAGTCAAAAGGGTGTGAGGTAGGACTTGGAAAGTCTTCCTTGTGTTACATCTCGACTCCTCAGTTCTACTTCTGTAGAGTCACCTCAACATCCCCTCTAGTGACTCCAGTGAACTCTGACCACCCACAGCTCACTGGGCGAAGCTCTCAGCAGAATTCTGTACACATTGGTCATAGTTACAAGTTCGCTTGGGGCTTTATCTGTCTGCCAATGAGCTTGTGGGGAAGAAGCTCAGGTAGAGGAAGAAAATGGAGACAAGAGGTTCTGACTGAAAATAATGGGTGTGTTTCCCAAGAGAAGCACATACCACTCTGCAGGCCCCATTCAGGTAAAAAGCTGGCAGGTTGCCAGGCTCATGACTGCACCTCAAATTGAGCCGTGACCCTCCCTATTTCTGAAAACCAGAAGAGTGTGAAAGCTGCAAACTGCATTTGTTTTATGGAGAGGTATTTGCTTACCATTCCTAAAATAATATTTTTGCAACACTTTGGTGAAGGCTGGAGCCTTACAAAACTAATGACACATTATGTGTGAGGAAGAAAAAAAGTAATGTGCTTTCTAGGAGGAAAAGGAAATTAAGCACTTTATGAAAGGGAAAAAGAAAACCTTATGTTTTGTTAATATATATGTAATATATATATATATACAGTCACAGATATTTATTAGTGCATATTAATTTTACAAAACATTCGATATTTTCATGCAAGACATTGATCCTACCTTCCCTCATTAGCCTTCTCTATTTTGTGAGGAAAAAGGAAATTGTGCATTTTGTTTTCTATAAAACAAAGATTTATGTGTTTTTTTTCTTAAATGCAACCGCCTTTAGGTTTACAACCTACGAGTATAAGCTCTTTGTGCACAACAGCGTGGGTTTCACGCCAAGCCAAGAAGTGATGGTGACGACCTTGGCTGGTTTTCCAGAGAGGGCTGCCAACGTCACCGTGACCGTCCTCAACCACACGGCCATCGATGTGAGATGGGCTAAGCCAAGTAAGAAAGCTGCTCTGATGTTGTGGTTTCGATGGAGAACGTCTTCCCCAAGGCTGTACATGCCCAAGGAGGGGCTTCCCGAGGACGAATGGAGCCTGGGCTCAGACCTGAATGAGCCGTTAGGAGGTGGGGCTGGCTGGACGTAGGTGCAGAATGACCTGGAAGGGGGTACAGCATCTCCTCCCCTAGCTCCTTCCTTCTTTCTCCACTTCCTGGCCACCATGAGGTGAGCCACTGTCCTCCACCAGGCCCTTCTACAGTGTCCTTTCTGCCTTGGAGCCGGCCAACCATGGATTGAACCATGAGCCTAAAAAAAACTCTCCTCATTAGGTCATAAATGTCAGGAGTTATGTCCTAGCAATGGCAAAGTGACTAAACATTCAGACATCTAGTTTCCCTTCCTGTGCTTAACCCAAAGGAATTAACAACAGAACATTGAAAACTAAAAGCCAAGCTATGCTATTCTTTGGAAAGCAAAGTGTCTCCTTCACACTTTTTGATCAGCTCACCCTTTTCATACTCCCTCTAGAATGTGCAATGTGGTTTGTGTCACTACAGAGACTTGATGGATGGTGATGGCTGTGGCAGAATGATGGCGCGGTAATTCGATCCTAGGCAGTGTTGTACACCCATATGCATGAAGCTGAACTCACACAGCTCATTCCTCATCATGCACTGGCCAGAGGAGGATTGTGGTAGGGAAACAGAATCATCCTCAGTGCTGGCTGTAGACAAAATTCTAGCCAATATAGAAGAAAATCCCAACAGCCTCCCTGGGCTGTCTGACTGGGTCCAATCCTGGCTTTGACCAGAACACTTCTTTACAGTTGTTGGAAGGTACTCACAGCTAGACCTAAGTTGTTCTCACAACCTGGGAAAACCACAATGACTGGAATTACAGCACTTGTACACCAATTGGTTAGCACTTAGCATCTGATCTGTTATTGCTTTGATGGTGAATCTTTATGACAATCAGAAAAGTATAAATAAATAAACCCCAAATCTACCCTACAACCATGATTGCAATGATTCCTATAACTTGAAATCTGGAAGTTGTTGAATCACAATTTGTTAGTAAATTGCCAAATACTGAGGATGATCTGGTTTGTGAGGGCTTGATTAAAATATTTCAAGTTATGAGAGAAAAGTCAGCAATCTGGAGAAATCATCTGTTCTTATATAAAAATTGGTGAAGTGACCACTGGTTGGGCAGTAACAACTGTGTCATTTTGAGGCAGCTTTGAGTTGTGTTATAGCCTAAGAAGACAAATGAATGCTTCTTTTAGGATACCTGAGAATCTGTTTCAAATGTTATTGCTGTGTGATGTTGATTATGACTTCTTAAGTACTTGGTATCATTAATTGTAAGTTTAAATCAGCAGGTGTGTTCATCAGATTTCTGTCGCTGTGACAACATACTTGAGATGCGTCAACTTTCAAGGAGGGAAGGTTGATTTCCCTCATGGTTCAGTCCATGGTCAGTTGGTTCTATTGCTTGGGGGCTGTGGTGAAGCAGAAAGCAAAGAGAAAGACAAGAAAGGGACAGGGTCCCCACATCTCCTTCTTGCCTCAGAATAAGGGGCCTACTGTCTGCCCTCAAGGCCCTGCTTCCTGAAGGATGCATGACTGCTCAAGGGCGCCACAAGAGCCAGGTCTGAAACCTTTAGTATAGTCACCTCGGGAGGAAGCCAGAGATCCACGCTACAGCACTTCTGCTTACATAGACCCTGTTGCCACCAGAGAATATGTTTTCACAAAAAACTAAGTCTAGGGTTCTCATACAGCTGGTTTTTCTCATGATCTGTGGCACCTGTATGGGGATCCCTTAAACTACTTGATTGGAAGAAGATAAATTAATTGACTGTATGATGTGCCCTCTGAAACACCCCTGGGAAAAGCTAAGTCTTCACATGGGGAAGTGTTGTAGGTCTATCTGATGGATTTTTCACCCTCTCCCTCTTTCTCTCTGACCTGATTCACCAAGAGGCACATTTTAAAGCCTGGTCACATAGGTAAGCTCAGCCCCTCATCTGACATTTGAATTCTTCAGAGATGGGCTGCTGAATTTCCACCAATATAGGTCCTTTACATTATAATTGCATGCCTGAAATAAGCATGCTTATAAAAACTGACAAAGCTAATGGATCTGAAGCAGCTCGCTGAAGTTTCATTACCTTAGTAATCCGAACCTCTGACCTTCTGGATGTAGGTAATGCAATCTGCTGTTGTTTCCATTCTTACCTTAGAAATTTTTCAGATAACTGTTTGTGAGCACAAAGGTTAACTCTCCAAAGAGGGTCAGCTCTGCAAAAGCTGTTGTAGTATCTTTCCCTTCCTTTGTGCAAGCCGCTGCCTTAAGTAAATTAACCAGTCATTCCCCAACAGAAGGGCCCCCAGGTTTCTTCAACTTCAATTTTAAACTGCTTTCTTGATGGGTACAAAAAATGTCACGGAGCCTCCTATGCTGCACACACAAAGCGGTAGACTGAATATACCTGTAGTTGAAGATTATATGAATAAATTGGGAAATGTTAGCTTATAATTACCTTTCAAACAATCACGAAATACATGTTTAAAACCATATTTTCTCTTCACTGCAAACTTCTACAGTATAAGGCATGAGCAAAAAGATGGAAACGACTTTTGTAACTTATTACAATAAAAGCCACACAGGTAACAGCAACAGGATAAGAGTCTTTGAAGCAGGAAGGCATTTCAAAGGGGATTAACGGGAATGTATCATTTCCTGCACTAAAATTTTAATTTCAGCATTCGCCACATTGATCAATTATCTGACATTTTGATTGCAAAATATTTCTGGCGAATTTTTACCAATCACAGATTGACAGGTATAAATTATTAAAATTTTAGGAAGGTTTCTTTTAAATATCAGCACCAAACAGGTGATATTACATAAAATAAGGCACCTCTGCATTCCTTCAAAAAATATTTTGGTGGGGACAGAGATTGCAACCAGGAAACACACAGGGCAGGTTTCCTTCCTTCATTCTCTGTGTGAGTTTTGCCTGCAACGTTTGAGAAAAGAGCATTTTCCTACCACTTCATGATCAGAAGTCACATAAATTTGACAACTTGGACTCTCACCTGGAAACCAAGTGACTGGGTGACGTGGTGACCACATTGGTGAATGGCAAGTGCCAGCTGGCGGTGAGAAGTGGCCCTTGGCAGGCTGTGGCCTCAACCCTCCCCGACACCTATGTCTCCGGTCCCAAGGGAGATTCTATGTTCTCTTCCCACTTTAAATAACAGAACTGACTATTGTTTGCTAAATAAAATATGCTTCAGATGGTTATAAAAATCACAGTATGCTAGGAAGAGATACAAAACACCTCCCCTTAGATTGTTTATTCAATCTTAAGGCTCAGGCATCAAATCTTCCAGTATTTATCGTGCATTTAACCATAATGTGATTAGCATTTTTATCCAGAATGATCTGCAAAGATCCTTCCCACTCTGACTGCTCACTCTAAAACAAAGGCCAGGAGGAAAAGGCCTCTGGAAGGGAGATCGAAGGAGTTTATATCTGAGTATGCTGTTGGCAGATGCAGCCTGGCCTGAGGAAGTCGGGGGGCTTGGCCTGTAAGGGTCCACCTGTCTCCTCCTCCCTTGATCCGTCTGCTTCTCACCACCATGCCGTGGGCTGTTTCTCCTTGCCATGGAGCCAGCCAGCTATGGACTGAAACCTCTGCTAACTGTGAGCCAAAATAAGCCTTTCCACCTTAGCGCTGTGGGTGTCTGCTATTGCGTCTCAGGGATGAGAAACTAAGCCATCTCCTTCTCACACATCTCCTTAGTTTTGGCAATTATTACCCAAAACTAAGACACCACCAGATTTTATAATAGGGAAGATTTGTGGCTTTGTCTCAGTGTCTCTTGCTCCTGCAGCAAGACATCCAAATTCCAAATCCTGCCTCTTCTGGGAAGCACCTACCATCATGGGCTCCCCTTATTTCTCTGCTTCTTTGCATCACCATGGTTATCAAATCCCAGAGACTGCATCTCCCTTCCAGTGAGCACCTACCGTAACCCGTCCTTTTGTCAGTGTGTCCTGCTGATGTGGTCCTCCAACATTCATCAGTTTTCACCTAATGACCCAAGCAAGCCTCTCTTCCCTATGCCATGCTGTGAGTGTGTGTGTGTGTGTGTGTGTGAGTGTGTGTGTGTGAACCAGCATGATGAATGATCCTTGACCAACTGAAATGCTTCCTCCAAGGACCATAACCTTCCCTTCTCACCAACTGCTACTTTCCCTCATCCCCTAAGTAAACATTTTTCTCAATATGTTCTTTCTGCACCTTCTTTTCACACTCCAGTTCGCCTGCTGTGGATGCCATCTATCCTCAGAGTTTCAAATTTTCCTAACTAAATATTGACTGAAAGGTCAAATAAAGGAAGGATTTGAAAAACAGACTTTCAGATCAGGAAGACTGAGATTGAGATCCTGGACCCAATGTTCTCTAGCTGTAACTTAAACAAGTCCCTTCAACTCACTGTCAGCTTCTTGATCTGAAATATGGGACTAATAATCATTGCTCTAAATGCTGTAGTCAGGATTGAGTGAAGTCCTATGTGCTTAGAGCTTGGTAACCACTCAGTAATGGTGGAAATCATTTGGCAGTTTGTGAGATGTCTGGGGTACACCCCTTGTTATTTTGCAAAAGATAAAAACATGTAGGAAAGCCATGCCTAATAAAATTTTCAGACATAATTCTTCCAGGCATTCAGATAACAACATTTCTGTAGTGGGTATATATATTTAACTTTGGAATTTCTTGACTAAGCAGTGTAACTGAGCAAATCTATTTGGTATGGTGGAAAGTACCAGACGCGATGTGGTGTCCGTCCTTCCTCTTCCTTTCAGTGGGATTTTTGTCTCCTAACCTATCAACTGAATTTCACAGCCTCCCTGGTGATTGGTCGTGACCTTGTGAACTGTCAACAGCGTGTATTTGCATCCAAGGAATGTGAAAGGAAGTGTGCACCTTTCCAAGTCATAATGTAAAACACTGAGTGTGTTCCTTTCTTTTTACTCTACTTTCCTTTTCTTGACAGCAGGGTGGACATGGGCAGGTTCCTAGCTTCCACTACATAGGTATGACTAATACCCTAAGGGTTCCAGAACCACAGCTAATGTAGAATCTGCATTGTCCAGTGGCAACACGGACACAATTTTTTCACTCACATTGAACCTATGATGTGCAATGTATGTAAATGTTGGTTTCATTTAAGTCTTTGCATCCTGGAGACTTCTTGTTACAGCAGCTTAGCTAAGTAACACAGTGCCTGCTTGCTCATTTCAATTCACTGAAGGAGTGAAAATTCGTGATCCTGCTTTTAGAGCTGCATATAGATTGATGAGTAAGTAACACATTTAATATACCATCTCCTTTAAACAGTTTTTTTCTGGCAGGATGCTGACAGGAGGGAAAATACAAGAAGGTCCGAGGTAGCTGGGGAGTTTTCACAGGGAAGTTACTGTTAACAACTGAAGCACAAACTAAACAGAAGACAGAAGTTATCTTGCTGGGACAACTAGGGAGGCTGACTTGGATTGCTGCCTGAGAGGAAAATCTTCCCTCTTCTCTACAGGAGCAGTGTTACCCTCAGGCAGAGTAAAGCATTCCCTCTAGAAACAGTTCTGATTATTAGCTCAGATTTTCTGAGAATGACTGAGTTGATAGCACATAATCGGCACACTATAGAATGTGGGAAATTGGACTGTAATTTGGCAAATCTGTGAGCAAGTTCAACACATTCTATCATGCAATGAGCTTAATAGGGACCCTCAAGGTTTTCACATTTGAGCAAAATTACCTTCCAATGAGCCTGTTAATGAGAGATGACTGAAGAATTTGGCCTTGATGAATAAATTAGGAGGAACTATTGAATGGGATGGTTTCCTATAATTGATCCAGATCAGGACAAGAGATTCTTTTGTAAAGAACCAGACAGTAAATACTCAGTTGGTGTAGTCCATACGGGCCCTGTCAGAGCTGCTCAGCGTGACCATGCAGAGTGGCAGATACTCACTAACCAAGCACGGCTGTTCCGACTCGACTCTGTCATGGACACTGAAGTCTGATTTTCGTACGATTTTCCTAATTTACAAAATATGTGTTTCTTTGACTTTTTTTCCTCCATGACCACTTAAAAATGAAAACCATTCTTAACTCGGAGGTAGAATAAAGACATTTGGTGGACCACATTTGACCTACAAGCCAGACTTGACTTTTGGTCTCTTCCCTCACACAGGAGAAGAGGGTGTGTGAGAACACAGCAAGATGGCAGACCCAGAATACTCCAGTTAGAGTCATACCTGCGCAGTGGAAGTTACACGGTCCACAGGATACGGGCTATGTATTTATATAACAGGATCGTAGCCTCTGGAAAATATTTCCCAAAGTACATATGCTTAAAATAATCAACAAAAAATCTCCATTCCTACCTGTTGTTTCTAACACAAGCTAGTATTCACCCTTCAATTCCCAATTTTATAAGCCTAAATTTAAATATTCAGCTTTTAACTTCAAAGTTCACCAAGTTGCCACAAAACACTTCAAACTCAAGTAACCTCTATCCCAAAACTTGTCCCTTGTTTTCTCTCTTATTTTGTAAGATTCACCCAGAAAGCCAAACCAGAAACTTGAGAGACACCTACTGCTTTTATGTACCTATGTAGTGGAAGCTAGGAACATTCCCATGTCCTTTCATTTAAGGACTTATAATCCTTCCACCTCATGGCTCCCCCATACTGTAGGGCTTTGGGGTTCTCACCTAGATGGGAAAAGTAGAACCATTAGAGGTGGCCAGTTGTTTTGTAACATCTCAGTCCAAAACAGGATGAGATTGGAACTCTTGGTTACAGCAGTTTAGCTAACAAACACAGTCCCTGTTTGCCCAGATCGATGGTCATATGATTTCAACCAGCTCCAAGGGGGCTCAGGAAAATTTAGTCATAGTCTGGTTGTCTGAAAGAAAAGAAAAATATTTATTTATTTTTAGGTTTTGTTTTTAAATTTTTAAAGAGACTAAAACCAAGGAAAATAAAACAGAATAAAACCAATCAAAATAAACCAGTATAAGTGATACAGGACTTCAAAACTTTACAAAATCAACAATAGTTGCCATAATGCCTTTCGTTGTCTTCAAAATAGCTGCAGATACCCTTGGATATGGTAAAAATCGAACAGAACAGAATACAATAAAAACCAAACAATGAATGCAGTAAAGGACTTCAAAACAAGCCAATAGTAAATCCAAAATGGCTACTATGATATGTCTTGCTATCTTTTAAATAGCTGCTCCTGCTGTCAGATTTAACATAAGCAAACAAAACAAAAGAGAATAAAACCCATCCCAAGAAAACGATGAAAATGATATGGTTTCCAGGCTGGGATACCTCCTTCTGAGGCCTTGTTCTCTCCCCCCACAGTCTGTGAATGGCACTGACTCATGGAGAGAGGTGTGGGTCTGGCTGTCCCCACTCTGGCAGGAGCCTGTGCATGGCGCTGGTTTCCAGGTGGGGATCACCGCCTGGTGAGGCCTGTTCTCTGCCTCCACAGAATGGCACTGACTCAAAGAAAAATATTTATATTGACAGCTTGGAAGAATATACCCCAGAACCTTTAGTTCTGCAGTGTGTTTTCAGATTTAAACATTATTTATCCCACTTGTGATTAGTGATGTTTCCCTATTTTTCATGTTATTCTGTTTTTGTGTGTAATAAAGAATTTAACCTCCTACCGCCTTCCTTTCTCTCCTCACCTATCACCTTCAGTGTTTGGTTTGTAAATTATTGTTGTAGTTATATAACTTTTTACACATTTTTTTTTCTCAAAATGACCTCAGTATTTAACATGAGTTCCTAAACTTCCAATCTTGAGTTCTGGATTTTGTTTTGTCTTTCTGTTGTCTAGAGAATATTATTGTCTAGTTTTTATTATGAAAGCTAAAAAGTTAATTGTACATTCTCTCAATTTTTGTCTACATAAGAAAGGTTTGTATCTTTGCACTTTCTCTAAGCACCCATCATCCAGTCACCTTCCAAGCATCTACTTAGGATTGCATGGGGCTGTTGGGGGACGTCCACATCTAAACCATAACAAGCACTGAAGCAGATACTGGCAAAAAGCAGGACAGGCAGAAATCCAGCACCTGTTGTGCTGAGCTGTTGCCTGTTTCTGCTCCCAAGATCCCCTAGCGTATGTGGTAAGCTGTCAACAGTGGAGCCGAACCACCATGCCTTCCTATCGTCTTTGGGACAATAGGATCTGTTCTGTTTCCAAAGGTTTGACATATGGTGTGTGGTTAAGATGGGCATGTAATGGGATCTCATCCAGACATTGATGTATGATCTGTGCACATCTTGGACCTGCGGTGCTAGTCCTACTATATTGAACTTTATCTATCTAAATAGAGTACTTTAGAGCCTGATACAAGAACCATCAGGCACCATCCATAATCCAAGTAAAATCTGTTCCTCTTTGTAAATATCTGTGAAGCCCTTTATTAATGTTATATCTTAAGGGCTTGACTTCCTCATCTGCTCACTTAAGCTAAAATGTAACATACACTTCAAATCTAACATGCATTCCATTAAACCATAGCAACCACAAATTAATGAGTAATAATACTGTCAGCCTGAAAAAAATATTTCTAATAAAAGAAATGAACTTTTGCACTCCTAACACAGGTGGCTTTGCTGTATTTGACTGATATGAGCATGTAGGAAAATGCTAAAGCCTATGAATAGACATTCCTGCCAATGAATAATAATGATCTCATTATTAAACATGTTTACATTTCATGGCATCAGAGAAAAGAAACATCTCGATCCCTAGAGTTTTCCAAATTAATTGCTCGGGGTCTCCTGATATAAACTCTGCTAACTACACTAGCTCACTGCACTTTTTAAAATAGTGTTAAAGGGAAAGCAGTGGTGTTTTTAGTAAGGATAAAAACAAAAGTCAAAAATTCACCATTCATGTCTATTAAGACTTCTAAGATCTTGATGAAAATACACATCATTCTCGAAGCTATGTTACTTTCTGTGTCATACACTGGGATCTCACGTGGTGGAAAAATCACACTTCAGAAATCATATGGAGAAATGCCCACCTTTTCCTCCCAGGTCTTAGAGTAAGGCCCTGTGCCAGGTCTGGTGCATATTTTGATATGCCATTTCAGGAGACTCAAAAATCAGCACCTCACTTATCATCCTAATGCAGACTGAGGCCTTCTTCCCTGTTAAACACCTTAAAAATAATACTGATGTAAGTAGAAAAGCATACCACTTCCTACCCAAGAAAACGTGATGATTCTTTTTCTTTTCTTTCTTTTTTTTTTTTTTTTTGGTACCAGGGATCAAATTCTTGACCTCATGCTTGCCAGGCAGGCTCTTATACTGCTGAGCTAAATCCCCAGCCTCAACATGATTATTCTTATGTCCTCTTTTTAAAGAATCAATAGAGACAGATAACAGGAAGTAGATCTTAGGCCACTAAATGGAGAAATCAGGTGGGAAAGTAGAAAAACCATATTGCACTGGCTTTTTATGGAGAAAGTGATGAGTTATGTTTGTGAGACAGGGAGTGGTTGATTTGTGCATTCTTTATGAGCCTATCCACAGCAAAGGAACACACAGAACTAGGTGAAAAGAAGGAGGACCTTGATTAGAGATCAGTTTTTCTACTGAATTCTACTGAACCAGAACTTTGGGAAAGTAAGCTGCAGACCCTGCTATGTTGTAAATAAGGATTCTAGATAAGCACTGTTCCCTCTACCCATGGACAGCTTTTGTCAGCAGTTAAAACTGCCTTTAGGGTCTATGTCAGGAAAGGTCTTCTCTGGTATTAGCATAGACTCCTCTATGGTATTGTATGATGCAAGAACAGAAATAATTCTGTGTATTGGATAATTTTTATTTTACTTGGATTTCTTTCATAAGTATGGTACCCAAGTTTTGAGCATTAAGTAGTACAATTAAAATATTTAAAGCAAATTCAAGAGTTTATATTCCATGTACAACTATATGCAATTAATTATGGGATAAGGAAACTAATGAAATTTATTGAAAAATCTAGTACCACTAGCAATATCCCAAAGAAGTTTCCAAATCTTTTGTAAAGGAAAGTCTCCTGAAGTGCTTTCTTCTCATTTTGAACAGCCAGGGATAGGGTTCATTGTGTCTTTCCCCTAAGACCCTTTGAGATCCAGATCAGCGGTTTATGCTGCTCTGCTCTTACTGTTAACAGCTTTTCAAGACCTCCAGGGAGATGTTGAATATTACACACTTTTTTGGAGTTCTGCTACCTCAAACGAGTCTCTGAGAATCCTCCCAGGTGTAAAGTCCTACGTTATCGGCCACTTGAAACCAAACACAGAGTATTGTGTTTTTATCTCAGTCTTCAATGGAGTCCACAGTATCAACAGTACAGTCTTTCGAGCAACCACCTACGATGGGGGTAAGTCTGGATTGTCAGGGATACCTGGCTTTGGAGATGCCACTGATGCTGGCCGGGCTGGATATCAATCACCCCATCCAGGGTAAAGTTTCCTGGTGTTAGAGGGAAGCAAGTCGGGGCTCCAGGGCTTAAGTGCTGGCTGTCCGCAAGTGGCAGATCAATGCCACAGTCCCTAAAACACGGTGCAAGAGCCTGGAGACGGGACAGGAGTCCAGTTTGTTCCTGCTCTTTTCAGGCCAGGCTTCACTTGGAGCTGAATTCACTCATAAGAGGTCACACTTAGAAATATCTCTCTCTCTTTTTTTTAAGATCTGTCCTCAGAAGCAGTGTGCTTTTCAGAACAACAGCCAAGCACAGAGGGCTCCGCATGAGTCACCAAGAGTGGTGGGTGGATGTTCAGCCACCCAGAAAAATTGCCTGTGACTCATTTCTGAGCCAGTCAGCAAGGGGAGGAAGAAAGGAAAGGAACGTGTGAATCTGAAATGTATTCAGAATGGTCTTTCTAATCTTTTTGGCTTTATAAAGTCTCATTATAAACATTATAATATCATTACCTCCCAAGCAAGTGTTCCAGGTCATTAACGGAGCTCTTTAAGCATGGAACCCATTTCCCTCTCTGGTGCCAAAGGTCAGCACCTTTTGTTTATAAAATAGAATGAATCACAAGGACGATTTTTCAACTAGTTAAGATGGGTTCTTACGATAAAAATAGGTCTTTGCATAGTTATTTCTGACATGCTTGAATAATGGTGTAATTTAACGCTAAGCAAGGATTTTTTTCTAATGTTAGATTTCATCATTACCTATGGTAATCAACATTCAAAATCATTTACATAATGACAATATTGCATTATTGCTTCATACTGCTGGAGTTACAAGCTAGTAACATCAAATGATTTTTCACGTTCCACCAGTCTCAGTATATCTGAATTCTATTTTTTGCTTCAGAAGCAAATTTTCTGTTTTCCTTCCCTACCCCCACGCACCCCACCCTCCCAATCTAGGAGGGGTAGAATGAAGAGATGTAAAAAAGACAAATAATAGATATGCGTGAGGGGTGCAGATGGGTGAATTATTTATCATCGCATCCCACTGGTCTCAGAGTATTGAAGATTAGCACTATGTTGGTGGTATAAAGCACTTCCCTAGTAATTCTTATGGTTTCTAACTGAGAGTATAATAAGCCAATTTGCAGAGGACTGCAGACTGTGATAACTTCATCAGAGGAAAGCAGATAAGCAAGGACCCTTTGTGAAACCTAAATACTAATCTGCATTTAGCTTAACAAGTGCTGTTCCAGAGACAGCTGGAGTGGATGCCTCTTCTTCTTTCCCTTCCAGAGCCTCAGGGCATGCTGCCGCCAGAGGTTGTCATCATCAACCGCACAGCTGCCCATGTCATCTGGTCATCTCCTTCAAACCCAAATGGCGCTGTCACCAAGTACTCCATCTATGTAAACAATGAGCTCTACAAGACCGGAATGGATGTGCCCGGCTCACTTACTCTGAGAGACTTGTCCCCCTTCACTGTCTATGACGTTCAGGTTAGGGCATTATTTTTTGCTTCTTTTGATGCCTAAGCTTACAGATATGTTAAATAAAACATGCAGAGCCGTATCTCCGCGTGGATGCTTGCTGTCTTGGTTACAGACTGTTTATTTGGTGGGAAAGGGGAAAGAGAGAGAGAGAGAGAAGAGGCAAATTGATCAGAATTAAATCTGTTTGCTGTGGGCAAACATGTGAGTCTCTGGAGAGAGGATCATGTTAAGATGGAAGAGGGTGAGGAGGGTGGCGGTGAAAGGCCCACTGACAAAATGGAGCTAATCACATACTCCAAATAAATCTGGCCAGTCTGCCTTTCCCCCCAATCTTTTATTGATCTCAGAGTCCCAGCCCACCCGCGCCTGTGGCGATGTCTCCATTCCTACTGCTCAGTAGCTACCAAACTGCTCTGATGGCAGTTTTCACTTCATAAGGGCCACGGATTAGGTGACATGGCCCAGGCTGCCTCCCGCTAGGGCTCCTGATTTCCCTGCTGCAGGGAAACGGGGAAGAAAGTGCAGCAAACTAGTATTAAGGGTGTTGTTGTTGTTACTGGTTTTTTTGTTTTGTTTTTGTTTTTGAGGATGAAAGAAAGATTTCCATTCAACAACTGTTCAGTGACCTTGCTTATCTGAGAGTCCCTGTTTTTACACTTTTCTGTCCTGGGAAATCAGGGTACTTTTGCTCTAGGAAAAAATAATGTATGCGTTTGTATGATAAAGTATTACACACGATTTTAGGTACGAGTTTAGGAAGTGCCCCACAAGGCAGCTCTCCTCATTGGCTTTATCAGAACTGAGAACGCAAGCATGTGGTGCGAGCCCTGGTTCCGTGCATGTGCGCACGTGCTCTCAGCCTTGGCCTGCACCCCAGGAATGCGCTGGAGTGGTGCCCCGCATTCTCTAGGCCGGAAGGCTTGTCTTGGAGCTGCTGGGTGGAGTCAGCGCTGGCCCAACTTGATCAAATTTGGGTCATGAAGTGCAGAGCTCCACCTGAGAGCCCAACACTTGAATTTTGTTCTTGAAGCGTAAGATGCTCTTATCTTTGGTAACTGTTTTTGGAGAATCCTAACAGTCCAGAAATACTGCACGTCACATAGCTGCTGCATTTCTGGAAACTCGAATGTTAAATTTCAGTGATCTCTATTTTGATGTCAAAGATGATTCAGTTGGCGTGGTTGCTGCTTACAGCTGAGGTACTCTGTGTAACCCCTTCTGTACCACAGTGAGTGTGTTAAGGTGCTAATGCAGCCAAGTGTCCACTCTTTTATATATCCCTTTTAAAAAGCATTAAACATTTCAGTTTTTCATTTGACTTTATCTTTCTTTAATGGCAATGTGGTAAACTCTTATACTTGTGCTTCAGTCACGTATCACGTGATATAGTTACAGCACCAGAAACATGTCCTGAGGTGGGGAGTTTCAGTACCACATTACTAAGAGTGAAAACATTTTTGGCATAATTTGCTAAAATGAAAAAGCTTTCTGGGAAAACATGTAGGTGAATCTATGCAGGTTAGAAGTGAAGACTACATTTAATATTTAGGTTGGAAGCGAACAAGATGGGGTGAAACCCAAATCAGAGATCCCAAAACTTACAACTTAATAACCTAATCATATTTCATATTACCCTAACTTTCAATTTACAGGCTTGTTAAAATGTAGGTGGAAGCTAAAAGGAGTTGACCTGAGTATAGTATGGCTGGGAATGGTGGGCAGTTGGTAGGACAGAGGGAGACTGGCTAACAGGTACCAAATCAGACTTAGATAAGAAGAATAAGTTCTAGTGTTCCACAGCCTAGTGAGATGATGATGGCTCATAACAGTCTGTGAGATGCCTAAGAAGATTCTGGAAGAGAGAAGCTACACAGTGGTAAATATGGAGAAAAGATAAGGAGATGGAAATGCTGATTATCTTGATTTCACTATTACATACTGTGAGCATGTGTTAAACACATTGAACCCCATACATGTGTACAACTATTGAATGTTACGAACTTTTAAAAATTATCTTTTTGAGGACTATTTATACTAGTTGGTACATATTACATGCATCACAAGTGCACTTGAGTCGATTCTGATTTATCTCATGAAATGTCATAGGGTCATATGTTTTCTAATATGTGAAAAGTTTGTGTCATTAATTCTATCACAGCATTATATGTTAATTGCCTTAAAGATACTTTGGGTTCAATTGTACTTAGAGTGTAGGGTCTTGATAGCATTTAAAATTACTAAATAATAGTAGCTCAAAGGGATGTATTGCATCAGTAAACATCACAAACTTACACAGCATTGTGAGCATATGTTTCAACTTGCGTTTAGATGCAAAGAACCTTAGGAATAAAATGACTTACCTGCTAAATACAACACACTTCACATTTGCCTTTCTCCTAAACCCAACCGAAAAAAGCAGAGAATGACTTCACTTAAAAGCACAGAATGGGTGTTAAAAATCATCAGTTTCTGGCTTCCCTTCTATTTTATGTGTGAAATGCCAAAAAATCTTGACATTGAAAAACTACAGTTCCTCTTTGGGTGATGCTTTCACCCAGAGCAGATGAGCCATTTCAGTGAGGGCTCTGCTCCCAGGCTTCCGTGCATTCACTCATGGCTCCTGCCTCTTGGGGGTTGTATTCCTTTCGTTACTAATGCTTGAGGGACCCCATTCCTAATCATAGTTATTCCACCCTCCTCTGTTTTTATTCAGATTAGATGGCAGAATTAAAGGGGTGAAGGATGATTTTCTGCTGTGATTAAGGTAAAAATACCATTACTTGGAACAAATGGATCTAAAATAGCTCAGCCATATTGGAAGGCTTTCTAAGCTTCATTTTTCTTCCATTATGCATTAGCATGGAGACGATTTGTTGTAAAATGTCAAGGCTTCCAGAAGATATCATCATTACACTACCTGGTTATAGATCTAGAGAGCGCCGTGCAGTGATGCCCTATTATGCTTGCAAACTGTCACCCGAGTGTCTTCCACTCCTCTGCAGCACTCGGATAGATTAATATGTCTTTCTCCTTCTGAATGGTTGGAACCAGAGACTAAAAATCACCATTCTAATCACTAAATCAATTGTCCTGAGCCCAAGTCTGCAATCTACTCTGTGCCCGTCCCACTGGAGTCAATTAACATCCAAAATGAATATTTACTAAACCCCAGGAGGCAGTGGAGAACTGGAAGAGATTTATGTGAAATGAGGGTAGCTGGATTCAGTCCATGATTGGTCTGCCTTTTGAAAATGGTTGGGCTTATTCTTGTCTAACCTCCTGTTTGCAGGTGGAAGTCTGCACAAAATATGCGTGTTCGAAAAGCAATGGAACCCAAATTGCCACTGTGGAAGACACTCCCAGTGACATACCGACACCCTTCATTCACGACATCACATCAAGGTACCAAATTTTTTATCAATTAATCTGAAGAACTCTTGGAATAAGAAATGGAAGTCCAACTCAAACAAATCATTTCAGCCATGGTGGTAGCTCTTCAAAGTTTCTCTAAGTAGATGTGTAGATCAAATGTTTGATAGTATTTTATAGGTTTTAATCTTCACTGGACCTCCAATAGCTAAACTGATTTCCCTAATTTTACTTTCCTTAGTAATCTGTGACCAAATACTTAAATGTACAAAAGAGATTTTATTTAAATATATTCTTTTGAGCAGGGCGTGGTGGTGCACACCGCTGTAATCCCAGCACTCAGGAGGCTGAGGCAAGAGGATGGTTGTGAGTTGGAGACCAGCCTGGGCTATAAAGTGAGCTCAAGACCAGGCTGCACTGCATAGTGAGACTCTGTCTCAAAAAGACTATATATATATATATATATATATATATATATATATAATTCTTTAGCGAACCTTTTATGAAGTGAAATACAGTCTCAAGTGAAATGATTGCTTTCTAATGTAACTTCTTTGAAAAAGTTTGATTTCCATAAATCAGATTGCCATGAAGCTAAAAATATCCATAAAAGGAATATAGAAGATAATTTTTGGATGCCCATTATCAATTTTGTCAGGTTCTTAGAATCCCTTTATTTTTCTGTAGCCTTTTATTGCTAAAAAATGACCATATATGAAAGTGAGTCTTTTTAAAATTCATAATTAGCAATAATTAAACAATATTTAATATCATTTTCAAAGCCCAAAGTGAGATGATAGTAGTTTATCTCTTGACATCAAGTTGAGGCCAAAAAATAAGAAATCAGAACATTCCCAACTTATATTTTTGCCTGATCTAATGAAGTGTCATTCACAGGCTGGGGATTTAGCTCAGTGGCATAAGCGCCTGCCTGGCAAGCATGAGGTCATGAGTTCCATCCCCAGTACTGGAAAAAAAAAAAAGATATGTCGTTCACTACACACATGTACTTATGCACACTCATTACACACACACACACACATAACTGTATTCTTCAATCTATTCCATAACGTTTTAATTATGAAGGATTGTCCCACAATGTCCTCAGTTTTCTAGGCTATTTTAAAAATCGGTAAAACTCTTCCAAAACAGTTAAGCCATCTGTAGGTAAATGGAGGCACCTTGAGACCATAATATTAGGTGAAATGAATCAGATACACAAGCTTAAGTGTCTCATGGTTTCTGTTATATGAGAAACTCGAAATACAAAGAGCAAAGTGAAAGACAGATGATAGGAAGCAGGGAGCTCTTTTGCGAATGAGAAGGGGAACAGAGATAAAGAAAGGGGGAAGGGATGGAGAGAACGGAAATGGAGAAAGAAGAATCGATGGGGGAAACGCAAATGGAGCTTTTGCAGATGGGAAGGGGACGGGAGGAAGGAAGGGCAGGTAAAGAGGGCAGAAGGCAGATGGGTCTGTTCCCCAGGGTAAATATCACCAATATGTGCTGCACACGTGTGAGAAGAAAAACGTGCACTAAATAAAATTTTAAAAATAATTGTACTAGTTTTGACAAAATAAAGGTAATTATTTTAAAAAGGTCCTTACACATCAAATTAAGTAATTATAAAATCCCAAGTAACTAGATTTGTAGCTTTCCATGGCAAACTTTGTATCCTGTTTTCTACAGTGTATTAGTCCCTTTCCCAGCACTGGGACAAGATATGTCCCTAAAACTCACACCTTAAAGGAGGGGAGGTTTGTGTTGTGTCGCAGATTTTAGGGGATTTAGTTCAGGGACTGCTGGCTTCTATCGGGAAGGAGTAGCACAGAGTCTGGAGAACACTGGAAGACAGAGAAGGAAAGAGCTGGAGAGAAACCGGGTTCAAGTCATGCCCCAAATGACGGCCTCTGACCAGGCTCCGCCTCCTACAGCGCTGAGCTCAGCTGTGGACCAGGCCACTGTGGGGGAACCATAGTCCAAGCACCTTCAAACACATTAGACTTTGGGGGGACATTTTAGATCCAAGCCACAGTATTAAGTATATTTTCTATGATGCACGAGATAAATTCTGATGCATTTTATATGCTAATTAACTGATAATTCCTTTGGTAGATTCTTTTCCCCCTACCTGTCTTAAGAGATTGTCCCCAAAATGCAAATGGGCAAAGAAGAAATCAATGTATGGGCACCAGAGACCTTTATTTATTTTTTCACTAAACAAATGTGTGGTTGGAGGAAAAAAGCAATATGAAAGAGAGTTGGGCTGGATTCCAAATTTACAAAGTTCCAGTCTATTGTGGGTGCACACCCCTAAATAAATACTTACAGAAAAATGTGAAAAACGCCACACTAGAAGATGACAATGTACAAGAAGAACGCAATAAGAACAATTCCAAATTTTTCCTAGGCTTATCAACGAAGGCACCCCGAAAGATGTGACATTTTTCCATCTTGACAATATATGTCATAGTACGTTGAAAAATTCTTATCTGTTCATATTCATGTGACCCAAGCCTAGGTGAATGGCAGGAGGGAACTCGTCTCAGTTTACTTATTTGCATAAAATTAAAAAACAGTCTCTGAGCAAATTGAACAAATGTCTCTGAAACATTTGTTCTAGGATTTTTTTTCCCCTTTGAGGAGATTCTTAAAGATAATAAAGGAAAAAATATTTTAAAGATATGCTTAAAGACAGCTCACCTGTAAAGAGATTAATGACAAGACCATTTCACAGAGCAAAAAAGGGTTAGGAGTAAGGAAAGCGGGAGAGGGAACAGCAGAAGGGAAATTGAGACATGTTTACCAGGAAGAAGCAAATGGTTTAATGTAGGGAGAGATTTACAAGCGAAGTGCATTGTCTGGCGGGGGAAATGGTGGCGTGAAGCAGACTAATTTTCCTGCTGAGCATCTGAGCGGCTGAGGTCTTCAGGCTTTAAGAATTCCAGGGAAGTATAGAGGTGAGGAAAGGGGCAGAGCTGAAACCAGGAGGTTGAAAGCCTAAAGGAAAAGCAGTTGGTCTCCAGAGTCCCTTACTCCACCTAGGACTCCTGCTATCTGTTTCTCTGCCCTGCATGACAGGGCTCACCAACAAGGCCACTGGACACTTATTCCCCAGAGAAAACCAACAATGAGCATAAGTATTAGTGCTCTAGATAACTGGGAGCCCAGGCAAAGGGCAGAGATAAGACAGTAATGACAACAACTTGAATGGGGTGTGTGACCCTTGACTGATTTCTCCAGTCCCTCTCTCAGAAGCTAGTAGGCAGTCTTGAATACCTCCTGACAGCCTATCGGGCATTCCTTGCCAGAAAGCAGTGACTCCGAATTGAGTATCTCCATCCAGATGCCAGCATATAATGATCCTTCAACAGAAAGATACAGTTTGATACTTGGTCAGCCAGGAAGGACGATGACCAGTCAACAAGATTCACTTAGCAATAAAGTTTCTGGCCAGCATCTTTTAATTCATCACTCTTTTTTCTTTAATTCTTAATTTTTATTAGTGCCGCTTGACATGCACGATGATTCGATTCCCCATGGGAGTTGGTTTATGGCCATAACAAAATTTCATTCTTTTTTCAGCCCTTTCCCTGCCTTTTTACTCCCTCCTTCTGTCTCCTGGTCCTCTTTTCATTTGCAAAAGATCTGTCTCCCTGTTTGTGTTACATATTAAAAGGAGACCAAAATAAACAGGAGAAATCATTTCACAGACTGAGGAATAATGAAGGTGAGGAAAAAAATATCATAGCCCTAAGAAAGTACAAAGAGATCCTCTATTCATGAAACAGAAGTAAGATACTAGATAGAAAGTTATAATCAAAGGGAGCAACTTCATAGATATAAGTGTGAACTCTGAAATGAAATTTGAAGAAAAAAAATTTGAGAACTGTCCCTGAAAGTATAGCAAAAGCCAGAGATTTGGAAAAGGAAAAAAGTAATAAAATTAGAAAATGTTTGGAAAATGTAATCATGAATAATAATTCCATTCAGAGAAAGCAGAAGAAAGACATAAAATAATCAAAAAAGGGTACTAAGAAAATACCTTAGAACCAAAGCCACTGGTATGCAAATGAAAAGATTCCCCAGATACCCACAGAATGACTGAAAAGAATTATGTGAGGAGACATGATCAGGATATATCAGAAGTCCAGTTTTAATTAGCAAGTCAAAAATCTTTCAGGAAGAAAACCTAGATCAGGTACTTAGCACCTTAGGAATTCGAATGGAAATCATCAGACTTCTAAATCGTGACCTTTACTAGTGAAAGACAAGAGAATGATGGTTTCAAAATTTTGATTTAAAAAAAAAACTGTTTATTGACCAATAAAAACCCTGTCTCCCTTGATGAGCACAACTAATAATATACTGTTTCAATCTTGAAAATTTTGGAAAGTGGATATTAAGTGATTTCACCATACAAATCATAGCTATGTGAACTAACATATCTGTTAACCAGCTACATTTAACAATTCCCACAGTGTTTACATACTTCAACAAATCAGATAGTGCATGGTGAAAACAAACATTATCTGTCAATTTAATTTAAAAATTAAAAATAAACTTCTTTCCAGGCTGACCAAGTATGTGAGTTTTCAATTTTTCCAGCATAATGTTTTGGAAGGAATATCTTTTCCCTATTAAATATTTTTAGAGTTTATTAAAAATCAGTGAAAAATACAAGTCGTTGTTCAACTCCCACTTCTGTTCAATTGATCAATATGTACATATATATATGTATTTATTTAACAATGTATAATTTTAATCTTTACAGTTATATGGAAGGTTATGAAATAATGTGGTATGAGTGTTTCAGCTATGACCTTTTAAAATTTTGTTTTGACTTTTCTCATTACTTTTGTTTCTCTATATAAATTTTGGGATTAATCTATTGATATTAAAAACCCTTGTATAATTTTAATTAGGATTTCATTAAAACCATAGATAATTTGTAAAATGAGAGTCTTAACAGCTTGAAATGATCTGAGTCATAGGTACAGCACATTGAACATTTATTGGGGTCTTTTTCCACTTGTTTTATCAATATTTTATAGATATACAGACACTGCACATATTTCATTAGGTTTATATTTGTTTCTTTTGGAGGGATTCATTGTTAATTTTTTAGGGAAATTAAAATCTGATTGCAGATGGTATGTAGAAACAATTGATTTTGGTGTACTGACTTTGTGTTCAACAATCTTGTAAAAATCATTAGAAGTCTTAGGTTTATCACAGGTTTCTGAGTTCTACATTTCTCTTCTACAAAAAGAAACTTTATTTCTTCCTTTCTAATATGCCTGCTTTTTAATTTCTTTTTCCTGACTTATTGCACTGGCAAGTTCAACAAGGTGGTAGGAGCACACCCTTGACTTATTCCCAATCTTCAAAAGAAAGCTTCCAATCTTTTCTCATTAGATATGATGTTAACTATGGACGTTACCTATCAGAAATGCCTTTTATCAGGCTGAAGAATTTGCCTGTTACTTAAAATTTGCTAACAATTTTTATTACAAATAAACATAGTTTTGTCAAATGCTTTTTCCAAGTTTTAAAGTTTTATGGTTGTTAGTTATGTTGATTGATTTTCAAATAATTAACTAGTCTATATTATCTGAATAAACCTCACTTGGTTATGATACATTTTGCTATTTACATATTGGTAGATGCAATTTGTGATTATCTAGTTGAGAATGTTTGCATCTTTGCTCATAGAATGAATTTTAGTGCATTATTTTTCTCTTATACTATCATTATCTGGTTTGCATATTATGTTTATTTCCCTGGATGTTTAAAAATTCATTTCTCCTACTTTGTGAAAGAGATTCTATAAAATATTATTTATTTCTTACCTACTGGTAAAATTCACCAGTGAAACCCATTTTTCCCTAAATCTTTCCTTAGGGAAGCTTTTCAACCTAGAGTTCAATTTCCTTAATAATTCAAGGTGACTCAGGAGATTATTTTTCAAGTGAGTTATATTATTTTGTATGTTCAAAAATTGGTTAAAGTCTCCAATTCTGTTAAATATGAGAGGAAAGTTGTTTGCAGTATTGTTTATAGAGTCTTAATTGATTTGAACACTTTCATTTCCAAAATTGGTAATAAAATGTCCTCTCTTGTTTACTTACCTTAAAGATTTATCAGTTTTGCTTTTCAAAAAGCTGTACTTTCCAAGAATGTGTATTCTGCTTTTTGTCATATAGTGTTTTCTAAATGTCAGTTAGATCAAGTTGAGTGGTAGTGATATTCAGGTTGTCTGTATACTTACTGATTTTGTTCTTCTTGGTTCTATCAATCATTGTGAGAGAATATTTGAAGTCATAAAATGTAATTGTGGATTTGTCTATGTCTTCTTTAGCTGTCTCAGCACCCACCTCATGTATTCTGATGCCTGTCTTAGTATGTGCACATCTATGGAGGATCATCATCTTGATAAACTAACCTATCACGAATGTGCAATCTCCCTTTCCTTCCCATAATTTCCTTGTTCATAAGACAATATTGTGCCGTGTGAATATAGCCTCTCTGGATTTCTTTTGATTCATGTCATTTCTGAATGATTTGGTTGTATCAGTCTTTTCAATATTAGGTTGTGATAATCTGAACCCTTTTAAAAAATCCTCTAAAAAAGGCTGAGTTTTGGTTGCTTTTGTCAGCACGTGATCAGTCAATAGCTTCGGACTAAAAGTTCTATCCTGCTTTGTCAGTGGCTTATAAAATCAGTTCATTTTCCAGAAGCTTTGCTGTGCTTCTTTATACCTGACCTACATACACATTTACTTTTAGTTAATTTGGGAATTGACCGGGTAGTATGTGAAAGTTTCTATTTCTCAGCGCCATAAGCGTCTGCCTGGCAAGTGCGAGGTCATGAGTTCCATCCTTGGTACAGCAAAAAAAAAAAAAAAAATTTATATTTTAGAGTTTTTGCTACACCTTTTGAATATCCTCTAAGAATGTTAGGTAATCATAACTATTCTGCCTGAAGTTCATTTGGACTTGTATTATTTCATGAATGGAAGTAGGGAATGTAGCTTTCTATATCTACACACACACACACACACACACACACACACACACTTTCCCAGCTCTCTTAGACTTCCTTTCCTGGATCATTGGCTAGTGGTAACAGTTTCTCTTAGAATTTTTGCCTTTCAACTGCCTCATGGTTTGCAGAATTGGAACTGTCCTTGGAGTAATTAGGTTAAAAAACAAAGGACAAAAAAAAGAAAAGGAATATTTAAAAAATCACAAAGATTCCCTTTCCTGCATGTTCTTTGGACCACAGGGGCCTCTTTCTAGTCCCTCAGACTGGGGAAAAAACGTACTTTTCATAAGGTTTTACATTCCTACGTGGCCACTGTTACCATGTTGCTGCCCTTTCCTGTAATTATCCATAAAGCAGCATACAAGTGGAAAAAAATAAACAGAACAAAATGAGAATTTCCCCCACATGCTCTAACTTGCAAAGGTTTTCTTCTAGGTATTCTTGACAAAAATATTGAGTTTCTCTAAGATTTGGCTTGTCCAGTGCACAGCTCTACACCGGGCTTGCCCCATGTTGGCTAGGACAGGAAGAGCCCCTCCACTATCATTTTGTTGTTAGGTTAAAGATGAAAAATAAAAGTGGTAGAGAAAAAGTGGTAAATTCATCCCATGACACTGGTTCTTCAGGGTTTTGCTCCAGTCCTCATCTGCCTCTTAACTTTTCAAGGTCCTGAGATAGTCATGTTTTGCATTATGTACAGAATTTTCCTGTACATTAGTGGGAGAGAGAGTTTGTAATGGTTTGCTCCACCATGGCTCAGGTAGGAAGACTCCCCACCATCTTTGTATTTATGACACCACCTTTGGCTGATTTCTTATTCCATTTTCCCCAGCTGTAGATCTAGCAAAAGCATGATGGAAATCATTCACAACCAAATATTGGCATGTAAAATCTTTCCTTTCTTAAAATGATCCATCGCAGCAGAGTAACCATCTCCAAAGGCAAGGCTCTGAATGAGTGAGTATCGGCTGCCAACCCATTCATCAAAACACACAGCACTGAAGCAGTTAGCCGCCTGTGTGCGTGTCATTGTTTGTGTAATTTCATTATACTCCTGGCAACACACACTTGCTAATTATGTTTCTATTTTGGTTTTTAAAAATCTCTTTTATGTTAGCAACATGTGAAATCAAACATCAAATGCTCCCAGAAAAATACCAGTAGACTGGGTTTCCTTATATAGTACTGAAGACGATTTCTCATAAAACACATTTCTTAGAGTCGTTGTTTGGTAAAATGCAATTTTCACTAAAACTGAACTTTTACATATTTTACTGGCATAAAGACAGCACACAAACCTGTTTGATATGTGTGTGGAGCGCACCAAGTCCTCCTTGCCTTTGGTTTCAATTTATGTGTCACTTTTGGCTCTATAATCTTTAGTGTAAGCCCGTGAACATGTTTTCCCTATAGTGTATAAACCAGAGATGCCACCCTGCGTAAATGGAGAAGTATCACATGGCTCTTCTGTTATTATCAGCTGCTTCTCCAGAAACAAACTCCATTTCTGTACTGCATTTTCCATACTGGTCATATTATCATCAGCTGCTTCTGTATCCCCAAAGAATACTAACTCCTGATCAATAGCCCGGACATGTCTGGCCATGGCCTACACGTGCCCTGGGTAGTTCATTTATTTGCCTTGGTGGATTTGCTAGAGTGGAATTTAATCAATAGCTAATTCATTAATTCTGGTCCTCAAGAACATAGAGCCCACACTGGATGGAGGCAGCTGGTGGCCCCAGCTCTGATTAAAATATGACAGACACTCTGGATGACAGCTTCATGGGAACTGGGCTGTCTGCAAAGTTCACTTATTTATTCCCCATAAAAGGAAAAGCCAAGAAAACGACATAAACAAAGAAGACGTTTTATTACATTACACTAGTATTGCAAAGTGCATGATTTCCAGGCATAATGTTCCAAGGAAAGCACTCAGAGAGAGCTCAGAACACATCCTTTACTGCCTTGGATCACAACCATGGTGGCACGTTCAGTTCCAAATCAGTTCTGTAGTGTAGTTTTGAAATGGAGTTTGTGTTACATCCTTGTTTGCTCCCAAAATATTGCCTTAGAATCTGACTCAATATACTGAATGGCACCAATGATTATTTCACACACCAGCTTTTCAAAAATTGTTATGATGGCATCACAGCCTGGGTGCCTCTCAGTGCAGGTTAAATGTCTATCATCATGCACGAATTCCCCTCTTGCTTCAAATTATTTGCCTTAGCGCGGAGCACAGTAGAGGCTCTCACAGCTTAGAGCTGAAGAATTCCTCCTTTTGGTCCTCACCACATTTGAGGGGAAATTCTGAGTCTCCTATCTTTTCATATTATAACATTAGACACCAGAGAATCTCTTCTATTTCTTTCTTTTTCTCTCCATTTTTTTCAGTAGCTGATGAAGTATTGATTTCACCATATTGTGCAAAAAAAATTTAAAAAGCCACATTTGTGTTTGCTTTCATTAGGAAAACTTTGGGCTTTAAGATTTGGTGTCAACTTAAAATTTCTTCACTCATAGTCCAAACTCTCTCCTTTGCCATTATGGACAAATGAAAACAACTTTCAATTTGGACTGGGATTTCCTGTTTATGTGTTTGAAAGATACAGGAAGAACTCTTGAAACTGAAGAGAGACTTTGGAGTACATGTAGCACTGTTGGACAGATATAACCAATCATCTTAATTAATGAACAAGTGGCATTTAGGAAATATTGCAGTTTTGGTGGCCAATGAGATCCAATGGTCCAACAAACTGGTTGTCTGAGGAGACTTTACAGAATCCAGAGCCTGTTCTTGAAACTCTGCTGTCACCGCTCCGTTTCCTCACCCGCTTCTCCTGCAGAATCTCTGTTCAGCTTCTCCCCTGCGTCGCTCCTGTGGAAGCAGCTCAGTCACTAAGGGGACTTTCATGCCTCCCAACAAAATCCATTCTGCTAACTCACTGTGGTATGTAATTGCTCACTGTCAACAAGAGCAACACGGGAGGAGTCCAGAGAGGACTGTTTCTGTCTTTTATGATGTATGTAGGCCACCCCGGTTGGGTGTAGCATTCATACTCATAATCCCAGCACTGGGGCTTAGTTTGTGAGTCAGTTACCAAGTCTAGAAGCCCACCTTCCTGACTGCATGAGGGCTTGGGGGGACATCTAGACTCAGGCAGTAACAGCATCTATCTTGTTTAATCCTTTGAGTTCACTAGACACCAAGGTGACCCTGTTCTCCTTTAACGCATTTTCTCATAGATGGTCTTTTCCATGTTCAGCATCATCATCCTGCTTCTTCGTCTCTTCCTTGTTAAAGTTTCCAGAGCCAGTTTCAGAGCTGTATTAATTCAAGCAGACATGAAGATGGGGAAAAGCTGTGTGTGTGTGTGCGCGCACCAGGGATCGAACTCATGACCTTGTACTTGCCAGGCAGGTGTTTATGCCACTGAGCTACATCCCTGGCCCCAAGCTGTACTTTTTATACCTACAAGTTATTGTGTTAAATATACTTTTTTGACTTTCTTTGCAATTCTTAAAAGTCTCTCAAGAACATCTTATGACTTTTAAATTATCTTCAGTTACAAGTCTAACTTTGATGATTATGATTCATGATTTACTATGTGAAAGTCCGTTCCACCTCCAGAAAACTGTTACGCTCACATCTAGCTCACAGCTTCTACCATTTGATGCCTCACACCGGACTGCAGCTTGCGACGCCGCTGCCCCTCCTCGCCCTTTCTCTCCTGTTCCCTTCATCCAAATGGGTCCCTCCCAATATTTCTATTTCACTGCCATCGTGAAGGGGCAGTTCACTCTCCATGCGGCAGGGCTGCCTTGGATAAATGCATGCACTCCTTGAGGGGTCCCGGGAGGACCTCTACAGAGCTAGAAGCCCTGACGTGAGTGTTGTTCCTCTATCGCTGATCTCTGGTGCTGCCAACAGAGGAACCATCCCAAAGACTCCTCCAGCTGGAGGCCTCTCATCTCAGAAGGCTGCCTTCCTGGGCAAACTTCCCTCTGGGCAGCCAAGCTGAGCATCCACTTGGCTCATGGGAAACTCACTCATCTGTGCCACGGGGCAGCTTGATACGGTGGCTCTCTAGTCTTACCATGGCAGAGCTTCTCTGGTCCATCTCTGGCCATCAGAATCTTCTACCTGGAAAGTAAGAGCATCCAAACTCACATAAACTGCCAACACCAAAAGTCCTCCGCCAAACCTTCCTGGCTCTCTAGGCCACTCTGCTCTCCAGCAGCTTGGCTTCGATATTGCAGCCCCTGAGTAAGTAACCATGAAATGCAAATGCCTCCAGTTTCCCTGCTTCCAGGTTCCCTGACTGATAGGATGAGCGTGTGGAATGGAGGTAGATTAAGGTCTCTGGAAATAAATTCTCTTTCACTTGTTAGCTCAGATACTACCAATCTTTGCCAACACACTCAAAAATGAATCCAAATTCATTTTCATCTGCTGCAGAATCCCGCATGATTTGCTCTCTCCCTTCCCATTCTACCAGCATCCACCTGACCTCCTGTCTTATCCAGCATGCTCCTGGATTCTCTGAAGTTTCTTCAACAGCCCAGGCCTCAGGTTCTTTGCATCTCCATTTCCTCTGCCTGGAAACTTCCTTTGCTTCCCCTCAACTCTTCCTTCGGATTTCTGCACAGAAGAGCCAGGCTTTCTCAGACCACTGACTTAATATGTTATGTATTTATATGATTGTTCTGTTCATTTCATTCATTATGATCCAAGGGACTTCATTTTTCTTCTTCACGGATGAGTAGAGACTGATATCTGGTTTGTGCTAGAAACCTACTAAATATTCACTCAAGTTTGTACTTTCATAAACTCCCCTCCTGTTCTGTTAGTTGGGGTTGGTTAGCATGATGGGTAAGGGTCATTTCAGAACTTATAGGAATCTTGATGATTCCTGTACAAGAGAGAATCTGAAATGGAGGAACACATCCCCTGTCCTTCCCGGCATGGATCAATTGTTAAAATTCCTAAATAAAAGAAAACCCAAAATCACATTCAGTCACCCTTGGGTCACTAATGCAGCCCCAGGAATGTGCCTTTGACAATGGAAAGTGATGACTACTATGTGGGTGGCACAATATTATATTGCAGAGCAAAAGTAAGATAGTAAATCTGTCATCAGTATCACAGAACGGAAAAGAAATGCCCAGCTGAAATGTGTGTAGACGTGGTGGCTTTGATCAGAGCCTGATGAAGGCGACTTAGATTTCAGTCGCTACTGCTCTGAGAGCTAAATAAACTCTTTTAGTTATTTCTCGGGCAGATCTGCCCAATAAAGTTCTGTTTATATTATGTGCAAGTTCATGCACTTACACTGACCTATGCGAAACAATTTCAACTTGTTTTAGCTCATTTTTATAATTCATTCCCAGTGCTCAAAGATGCTCTTCCTATTTTACTCTTAAACATCAAAGCCATGAAACCATTAATCACATTAATACTGGTGCATATTTCTCAGTGCTGCCTTTCTTTTTCAAATGACAACCAAAGGACTTTTCAGGGTCCCCCCAGTTTATTCTAATGAGAAATAGACAGCTATTAAAACCCTTACACTTCTTTGATCATTTGGTTCTGTGTCACTGATGCAAACCCTCAGATGTTGAAGTGCTTGTGTTGTCACAGAAAATGTAAGTGGTCTCAGTTAGCAGTTTCGCTGCATGTCACTCACCAGCCCTCCACAGTCACAAGGCATGGTGCTCCACGTGGTGTTCTCCGGACCTTACTGGTTCACCAACCTTTGTGCTAAGTCAGATCCTTGAACATCACTTAAATGTAGTCTTTTCTAAAGTTGATTATGTGATGAATACATAAGAGCTGTCTGCAGAGTATGGAATTAATTTGGGAGTTGGATACTTTAGAATAAGAGTGCTGACTATCCTAGTAGCCTACGAAACTGCTCTCTCCTAGGTGACATTAATTTCCTATCTACAGAGACTTATTACTAGAATGTATTATGTGTATACCCCAAGAACATGAAATAATAATTTTTAGCAGTCTATTAAAATGTCAAGGTTTATCTTGACTGCTGCTTTTCAATGTAAATGTTTGGGCCTAATTGAATTCCTAATATGGGACATCACCTGGAATTCTGGTAAGGTCAAGAATTTGGTCTAGAAAGATCTATTTCTTTCTAAAATTAAAAGGGAAAGTATATTTAAAGTATTATCTTGCTTGATAGTAGAAAATGGCTCCATGTAAGTTATTGTACAATTTTTACAGTAAGACTTTTGAAGAATGGGGACAAGGCTCCCCCATACTGTCTCTCCTCTGACTTACCTACTGGCTTTCTAGGTAGACGTATCCTGTGACTATTTGTGATTGATTAAGTATTATGGCTAGAAATTCCAGAATTATGATCAGTGTATTCATCTTAAGTGTCAGAGTTCTATTCATATTTTTGAAAACATTAATAATAAGAATGGTATTATTATGTAATTATTTTTACACTTACAAAAAAAAAATTTTGCTTCCCATGGTATAGTGCAGTAAGATATCATGGGAATCTGTGAGGCCTTATTAACAACTCTGACCATTTTCTTCAGATTATTAAGAAAGACTATTGATAGCACCTGTGTATGACTGAAGCAGTATCTTTCTGGAAAATAGATCAAAGTGCAGAATGGAAATAGTGTAACATTCATCTGAGAGCAAATCATTTTATTCAGGATTATCTCCTCTGTGAACCGCCTGGATCATGGTCTCATTGGTGACTGTGAGAGAAAGATTAATAGATGGTTCAAAGCACACTCAAGTTTTGGCCCCCGCGTCGCGGCCTAATTATACCCCCACCTCAAGAAAAGATACCTGCATTTAAAATAAAATTGTGACTCAAATTTAAAAAAAATATTAAATGTCTCTTTGAAGAATATGATGATATAAAGATATCTAGTTATGGGACTCTCCAACTCCCCTATTTCTGAACATGAAAACATATCTGCCCTTGTTAGTTAAAGAATGATTGGAGAAATAAGTCCACTTACGCAGTTCAAAAGTGAAAGTATACTGAAGGAGAGTGCATCTGAAGGATGTTAGTAATATCAAAGATTTTATCAATTTGAGCATTCATTTTAGCCACAAGTAAAAAAAAAAAAAAAAACCAACAACAAAAGAGACTTCAGCAAAGAGTTCTGAGTGAGATGGTCATTGGCAGTGTCTCAACAGTCCCAAACCCAGGGGGCCATCTCTGTGATGCTTAGGGCCTTCCCCAAGTCACTGCAAGGGTAATACCCAACCAAGGTGAAACATCAGAGACAGCAGAAGGGAGGAGGAGGAGGAGGCAGAAGGGAGGAGGAGATCTAAATTTTCTAGGAACCCCGTGGCCATCTTCTAGTGCATTTCTGAGTCACTTTGTGTCACGTCATTAATCCCAGCCGAGGTGTGGTGAATAAACAGCAATGGGAATTGGGGTTGCCAGATTCTCACCTTCACCTTACTGACTAGCTTATGTTGTTGGGGTCTTGTCTTTGCTTATCACACTCCCTGCTCTAGTGATTTGCCTGATTAGTCAGAAACAGCGACAGTTGCTTCTTTGAAACTTAAGTGAGAGCCCACTGGGCTACTGACCTGAGTTCTCCCTAATGTTCAGTTTCCACTGACTCAAATATTTCGCATGGCAAGAAAACGCACATGAGTGCCTAAATACATTTGTGTATATTAAATGTACGTTAGTATGTGTCCCTTCCATGTTCTAGTTATGAAGTTGCTGATGGAATAAAGCTTTTGATCAATCCTGAAGATTAGTTGAAAAGTAGATGATGCTGAGAGCAGTGAGGTTAAATGTTGTCTTCTCGGAAGTATCGATTATTCTCTCTGCTGCAGATCCCTTCGAATTGATTGGATGTCTCCAGGGAAGCCAAATGGCGTCATTCTTGGCTATGATCTTTTACGGACAGCGTGGCATCCGTGCTCCAAAACCCGGAAGGTAATGGAGGACCCCAGCCATGAGCCCTGCAAGGCGGTGAAGTGCCCCAAACCTGAAAAGACTTGTGGACACATCTGCTTTTCTCCCCAAGCTAAAGTAAGCTTTTCTATACCAGTCAGTGGGATGCATTTTGCTCCCAAAACATTCTGGGAAAAATCCCTTGTGTCTGACACCACACGTTGTCATGGTAAATGTTTCTACTACTGTTATATCAAGAAGGTATGGGAAAGAATGGGACTTGGGTGAGCTTTTCATCCCTCCCATTCATTATCATCTTTGCAGGAAATAGGAACTTATTAGAGTGATATGGAGCCTCCAAATTTATATTCGATTAGGGGACTTGGAATTTTCTTGGTAGCAAGTCCATTCAGCTACAAATGCTTGTTTGTTCTCTCAGTTCACTGATGAGTAAACTGGGACAGGGCCTTTCGTGTCTGTCAGAAATATTTTTAGAATTGTGTTCACTTGTAGATTAATGTTCCTATTAGTTGCTGTTTAGGTATCAGATCAATAAAACAGCTGGACAGAGGAGTTTGTAAATGGCCTTTATTGACAAATGACACAGAAAAATCCTTAGTTCGAAGATAGGATTTCATATAATGAAATAATGTTCCAATTTATCAATAACTTCACATATTCAATGACTAAAACTACTACTGAATTCATAAGATTCACTGCAAAATAACTCAGTAATGAAGAAGTGAGTTATTGAAGCAGTATGAATCAAAATACAGATGATTACAGCTGACTTGGGTTTTGCAGTTGTTACCATGTAAGAATGCAAGCCAGTTATTAACTATATATATGTTTGACAGTGTCTCCAAAATTGTTATTACATTTCAGTTTTATGTCACTTTAAGCTACTGATGAACATACTTTTATAAGATTAAATTTCTGAGAGGAAAAACACAGGAATAAATTTGCTCATTAAAAATGTTTTTCCAATGAAAGAGATAAAATTTGAAAAAAATGTTAGGCAAAACACAGCGTTCTCACCTAAATTTTTATCTGTTGTTATACTTATATGTTCTAACCAATAAGAAGCTGGCAAGTAGGAGATAATTAAACATTAAGATAAAAAAAGATTAAAGAAAAAAACATTATGATTTTTCCAATACAGGAAATAACATATTCAACAAAATGAAAACTTATCGTGGCCAACAAAAAAAAATAAATCAAAGTAGTTTACATTTGTATAAGTATAAACTTTTAACTCTAGTGGTTAAATGAAAGCTACAATAGAATACAATTAGAAACTATAATATCTTATTTTATGTTTGCTCTAAAATATTAGAAGAGAAATACTCTTAAAATGCCCATAGTTAATTAAAATAGAGATATTATAGGGTGAAGAAAAAATGAATAATCATAACAGTATTAATACGTGGCAAAAATTCTATATTTTCAGGCTAAATGATTTATAAATTTACATACGTGTTTCTTTACATTGATATTAAAAACCAGGATTTTTTTAAGCTTTCAAGAGATTTGAGTCTTTAGACCAAACAATAACTATTTGCTGTAATATTTCTAAATGCAATATTCTTAAGAATAACAAAAAACTATCTGGTCTAATTTTGAATCAGTCAAAGAAATTATTTAGAAGGAAAAGTCAGCCAGGTGTGGTAGTGCATTCTTGTAATCTCAGCATTCTAGGAGGCCGAGTCAGGAGGATCACAAATTTGAGCCCAGCCCGCACAACTTGGTGATTTAGCAAGAAAATAAAAAATTGAAGCGGAGGCTGGAGATGGACATCAATGTGGAGGCTCTGGGTTCAATCCCCAACACTGAAGGAAAAAAAGGGAAAAAACCAAGGTGCAGTCAACTATTATACCAAAAAAGAAATACACATGATAGAGAATAAATGTAAAGTAAAAAGCAGAGGAAGATGAAACAAAAGGGACAGTTTAGGAAAGGGGCCAGGGGAGATGTTGCCTCCTATTCTTGAAAAGAAATGGTTCTTATGGTTCTTGTAAGACAAATGTTACATGTGATCAAAAGGGGGCGCAGATTCAATGATGACTTCGAAGTCTTATTTTTATTTTAAGGACTTCAGAGGCAACAATATGTATTGTCAGGGAAGAGAATAAATGAAATCAGCTAATATTTTGAGAGAAGCATTTTGTTTGTAAATGTTGGTTTCAGCTCAGGCATGAACATGCATTTCTTGGAGGGAGGCTGCGGAGGCGTAGAACAACGCCTGTTATTGTGAATCAGAGCTGCTCTTGGCTGAGTCGCTGTAAATATCAGTGGGACCAAAGCACAACTTCAGGTCTCACCACTTGACCGCAGCCTGGTTCCGGAATCCCAGGAAGCACCCGCCCCACCGGGCTTGTGAAAACGGGATCTGATTGGCCCGTTTTAGCTGGAGCAGAGAAGCTGCATTTCTAATGCGTTCCCCACGCTGCCTCTGCGTCTGCACCAGGGACCACACTTGGAGAATCATTCAATTATCAACCACGTTTGAAAATGCCCTGGATAAATCAGCTCAAGTTACTGAAATTTCTCTTTATGCCTTGTGAGACAATGACCTTGAAGACTGAAGTAGAAGACAAGGAGACCCTGTTTGGGATGAGGGCTCCTAAGAGAAACAGCTGCAGAATATCACTGCCTTGGGGACCCCTCAGGAACCTAAACCGGAGCAGGGGAGGAGAATGATTCCCACTGCTGAGAGAGACTGGGGGGTACCAGATGAGTGGATGGGTATCAACAGCCTAGCGACGCCTTACTCCATAAATACTGAGGGTGTGAGTCCAGGGTGCTCTTCCAGAAAGAGGGCACTGTGAATGTGCCTAAGTGTCGAAAATTACACTGCATGGGAATGATAATTTGATAAATACATTAAGATCAAACAACAAATGTCAGGACCGTAGGTCACTGTTGTAAAACACAAGGGAGATGGGTGCTGTTTTACACTGACGGACATTCCTAAATCCCAAATAAACACAGAAGATTTCTCACTTCACTCTTAAAAGTGGGACATAATTGCAAAATGCACTTTTCACCCATAATACGACACTGGAGGTAGCAGGAGTCAGCTAACGTATCCTTGGCATTAGACTAATTTCGAGCCTTCATTGCCAACAACTCATCCCAGAAAAAAAAAAACTCATTGCAGTTGGGTTCACAGAGCTGTCCTTTCTATGAAGTCCAGATTCTTTGGTTTAGATGACTTTTGCAAATGGATGAACTGCTGGGCTCCCAGCTCAGTTGAAGTCGTGGGCTACATTCTGCAGTTACTGCGTCCTGCTCTGTTCGGATTTGGTATGTGCAGGGGGCAGCAATGGAAGAAAGCTTCTTCCACTGATTTTAGCGGCCACAGGAAGCATCCACCTAATTAATGCAACTGTTGCTGAGTAGAGGTTCGGAGGCTACATTTTGGAAACTATTGAGTGTTTGATTTGTTGTATATACAACACGTCAGTCTCCATGGCCTGAAGGGAGTATGCAAATAATGATTTGATTGTTCAAGCACATAATTTCTTCCACAGCTCTTGGAGAAAACACAGATGTAAAAAGGCTTTTGAAAATTAATTTCCATGTAAATTTCCTTTTTTTTTAATATGGTACTTTATGATATATATATAGTTGCCCTCTGTTGCGATTACTTTGAAGACTGGTTCATAAATAAGTAATCATATAAATTATAAGAAAAATTCAGCATATTAAAAAAAAGATCAGTGAGAGACATTTTCCCCACATGTGCTGTTTTCAAATAAACAATCATTAAAAGAAAGACACATGTATGAGCAAAATGCTTCATTACCAATTCTAAACATCTTTACATTGGAATCACTGAGATTCAAAGATAATTCTTATTTATAGGCTGTCATGATAGAGAAAAAAGTATGTCCGAAGGCTAAAAAACAAGCTGCGTTGTATCAAATAACATTTACAGAATTTGAATGATGCCGTAAAGTACATGTTAAGCCTGTGAATTATGAGTAATGTGATCTCAGATCAAGAATCTATGAGAAATAAGTACATTGCATGAGATACAATACTCTTACTTAAACTGATGCCTTTTGAAAATTGATCCTCACTTCACAGGTCTGTTGTAACGGAGTCCTCTACGACCCCCAGCCTGGATACCACTGCTGTGAAGAGAAGTACCTTCCATTCCTTCCAAATTCCACGGGCGTTTGCTGTGGCGGCAGGATCCAAGAGGCACGGCCCGGTCACAAGTGCTGCTATGGGTATTATGCCAAGGTACTACCAGGTGAGGATTATTTCTAGGTGTCCTCAATCAGGTGGGGACACAACACACGTAAAAACATGTCACCTATTCCAAAAACTTTCCCAACAAAAAGTAAATGATAAACACATTGCAAATGACCTGCATTAAATATTGTTTGTTTCAACTTCAGTGACACGTAAGCAGGACTATCTGGAAACCAAAGAAAGACTGCTAGAGACTCAAGCCCTCTTTGGACAGAACACAGTCAGTTCACCAAGAGGTGACAATATGCACCGCTAGGAGATAAAGGGGTGCAGAGAGGATCCTTACTTACAACACATAAGGAAGGCACCAGAAGTAAGTCCCAATGCTTGTTCTCCCTGAGTGGAGAAAGCAAGGAGGGCTTTCACTGGGAAGAGTCACACGGAGTTATGTAGGGCAGACTCATCATCCTGTGTAGAGATGACTCCTTCCTGAGCACCCCCAATTTGAGGTCATGAGCACAGGTACAAAAAAAGAGAGCCTATGCAAATGACTGGGTGGAGACCATAGCACCCTAATGAGCACAGTTCACTCCTAGTCCCCTGAAAGGAGTGAGTCAGACAGAACTTGGAGACTTGGGTTGGTACCTTGTAAGTTTTTCCAAATACCCTCGCCTGAAACAAAGAGAAAATTAGCTTTGAAGATTAGTTAGTAGTCACAACGAGGTAACAGCTCTTCCATTGTTAGTAAGGACCTTGACCTGATGGGGCCTGCTCTGCCTGGTGGGTAATGTAACTACCTAAGGAACATATCTAGAATCTGCCCAGTTAACTATGTCTAATGGCTCTGTTTTCTTCTCGTGGCTCAATATTTTCACCGTTGAATATGTGAATCACTAACTGTCCCATTCTGTGAAAATGTTTTCTTCTTCCTCTGAGTATTTCTATTCTGAACCACGCGTGCACTGGCTGGATCACAGCTGCAGACTCCACTTGTCTGAGACTTGGAGGTGACTGGCAGCGTGCTCCTGTAGATCAGGCAGGGAAAGCAGGAACGGGGCAGAGAGCAGCAAACGGGATCTACCCTCTCTTCTGTTTCTCTCCGTAGACCAACTGAACTAGTCGTCTCTCTCCAGATTTCAGTGATGAAAGACAGCGCCTGGTGTATGGAGTTGAGGACAGTGACAGCAATAACGGGCATTTGTGAAATCCTAAATCTCAGTGCAGCTCTGTTTAATGGCTGTATGGGTGATATGGTACTTACATGGATGATCATCACAACTAGAAAATTGGAACTTATGTACCCTTCATAAGAAAGCAGCCTTAGAAAGGGTTAGTAACACACCCACCTTCTCCGAGCATCCATTGAACAGGAAGATGTGGGCATGGCTCCCTAATCCCTGCTTTTTTGAGCATTTTCCTGTCTCTTTAGCCACAGTGTGCTAACACTTGTTAACATTTTTAAAATAACTACTGTAGACGTCTGAACTTCCTCATGACTGTCACGGTATGTTTCTCTTGATCCTGGAGAAGCCATTGAGGACATAGGTATTTTGTAGGCCCTAAGTTTATTACTGATGAATTCTTTACAGTGCAGAAAATAAATGTGGCAGGGAGAGAAGAAAGCTGTTTTTCTGAGGACTTAGGAGACCTGTCTGCTTTCAGTAGATTCACATGTATCTACTCTACTGTGAGATTTAAGTCTGATATCTAGTTAATTTGGGCATTAATACTTTAGTGATCTTTGTGTTTGGTATGAATATATCCAACCAAAGTGTATGAAATAAGAAACTTGCCCAGTGTCTCTCCTGCAAAATACTGGAGATAAACAGAAGATGTAGAGCAAGTCCATTCAAAACCCAGAACCTCACTCATATATTTTTCCCTTACAATCCATGGGGAAAAACTGGTCATAATAACTGTGCTGTTATTTCTGATTCTCCATCAAAAATACTTTTATAACTAAGTCATGTTTCACCAGATTTTCTCACTAAGAAAATACATTGATGCAAATGAAGATTTTATTTAAAAAAAAAACAAAAACTTCTTTACTAATCTAATATTGTGAAATGTTTTGTTTACTCCATAAATTGACATTCAGGGAGTTTTCATATATTATCCTCCTCTTCTCTTCCCTGAAAATAATACAGTTAAAAATCCTAGGAATCAGATTAGGGTTTTCTGTTGAGTTCCTACCATTCCTCCCACCAATCGCCACGTACAGCTTTTCTCTGTGTCTAGTGCGCAACTACACGGTAGTGTGTTTGTTTTGAAGTCACATGAACATTTTTGCAACAAACTATTCAAGCCCTGAAAAATACCCTCGGTGCCTCAAACATTAATGTGAAATTCTTGCTCGCATGTGTCACTTCTGTAGCTCCACAACTCTGCCTCCTTTCCAATCTTAGCCTACGTCACATTTTCAGCTAAAAACACAATCTCCTTTTTTTTTTTTCAAAATAAAAGTGAACATTTTCCTTCCATGAAATAAGCCATGGAAGCCCATGGGTTTTTCATATTCTATAAACCCTTTCAATGGCTGATTTTTAAAACTCAGACATTAATATCTGCATTATCTGGACACACATTTACACACACACACACACACACACACACACACACATTTACTTATTCCAAAGCATTTTAGTATCCACCAAACTATTGAGGATGTCCCCCATTTAGTTTCTTTCTAAGTATTTCATTTTTCACAGTATTAGGGTGCATACCACACTGTCAAGAGGAAAAAAAGACGCCCACAATTTCATGGGCTAATCAGAGATGGTGTCCTGCTCCCACCATTAATCTCAATGTACCTAATGAAGAGATCCCTCCGCGACCTCTGTCGTCAGCTCCTGGGCTTTGTTAACTAGTTTAAGGCTGTTTATGTCACCAAATAAACCACAGGGACCCCAAACTATCTCCTTTCTAAATGTAATTAAAATCCAATCTGTAGCCTGCCAGTTCAAGGCTGAGATGGGAGTAGGCATTTGGATATTTGTAGATGAGTCTGAAATAGTGGTTAATAATATTCATTTCCTTTTTTCCTGTGGACTTTCCTTCATAACAAAGAGCAGCAGAAAAAAGAATGCACATTACTGGCACGTACACTTTTTTTTATGAATATGCTAATGACCCCAACTAAATGTTAATGTGGGTCATTCTTTGATAAGAATAACAATTAACTGTTAGACTGCATGGTAGCTTTTAGAGGCAAAACATTTTCCAGCCCAGCCTGAAATAGGTTCATTTTGAGAGGTTAATGAGAAGGTGACTGATCCTTGTGTCTCGTGTCTAATAGCCCTTTTTTGAGGGAAAAAATCGTTTTATTTCTCATTGATATAATCCACATCTCTTGTCATGAGAGCTTTTCTTTGGATAGTCACTGAATAGATTTAGAGGGAGTCAGAGAAATATAAAGTATGTAAACCAATTACTGTTTGGTGTACTTAAAAGAGGCTTTCAAAGCGGTACTTCTTTCCCCAGTATAGAAGTGCATGGCTTCCTCTATGTCCACCTCACCCTGGGTGCTGTGAATTAACTGGTCCTGCCCTTGCCCTGTGTGACATTCTGTGTTAAAGTTCACCAGTGAGAGACATTATGTTTCCTGATTGTGGAAACTTAAAGAAAGTTTGCAACTGAATTCCATGCCAAATAGAAGTACCTTTTACCCAGAGGGAGGAAATGTGTGTATGACAAATGTAATAACTTTGCAGCAAGCTTCTTCCTTCTTCTTTGGCCTCTGCAGCCACCATGAAGAAAAATTCACAAATTCCCTTCTACACACAGATCCTGCACTATAAGATCCTTCCACAGGCAGTGGACTAAGCCTACTGTCCCCGAATTCCGGGAATCCAAGTCCTCAGAGAACATGGCCCACTCTTGGATGTTTATTCCAGAGAAATGAAAGCTATGTTCACATAAAAACCTGTGCATGAATGTTTATCACAATTTTATTTTAAATACCCAAATAAAATGCCCCACATGTCTCTGTGTACATGAGCAAACTGTAATATGAAGGATTTTCCTAGCAATGAGAAGGAACAAAATACTGATAATACCAAAAGGAATTATGCTGAGGAAAAAGTCTCAAAAAAGCTATTTACATGGTCTGTTCAAAAACAAGCTATATTTATAGTCAACAGTTTGGTGATAGCCACAGGGAGCAGAGTAGAAAGTGTGAGTATAAAATCACAGTGTTAGAATATTTCAGATCATATTTTGTATGATCACGTTGTCAGAAAAAAAAATCTGTTTAATGTTCTGGTGGTTTGATGCTGAATAATTGGTGGGCATGATCTTTGGAGAGAGACAGTCCAGATTCATATCCCGTTTCTTCACTTCCTAGATGTTTGAGCTTCCTTGGGTAACTGAAGCTAAGAATATTAGTGGGAGGCTAATACCTCCAATATCCACGGGCTGATGAGCTAGAATCCCCGAACTTGCTATCTTTTCTGTTTGTAGTAACAGGGGAGCAGAAGAAGAGAATGTTGACAAGTCTCGCGCTGTGAAAAGATAGTTTCCAATGAATCTAACCAAAGACACAGGGATGTTCCCTGTCATCAGACTGAGTCAGGGGTGGCCTCCTTCTTAAAAGTAGATTTGGGACTAATTTTAAGAAGAAAAAGTTCATAAAAGCTGGGAGTCAGATGTCTAACGGCCGCTGAGAGCCTTTGAGACCAAGGACTTTCCTGGATCTTTGAGAACTGGCAATCCTTTCATCAACTTTTGCCCATTCAACCTGCAACCCTTGAGGGAGAGCATCTTTGCATTCTGTGTGGTACTAAAGCCTAGAATCCAGGCCCCAGAAAGACACACTTTCTTCTCACAAATAGGTATTCGGGGGCTGGGGATATATAGCTGAGTAGTACAAGTACCCTCTTGGCAAACATGAGGTTGTGAGTTCAATACCCAGCACCAAAAAACAAAACAAACAACAAATAGGTATTCGGAGCCTTCATGTCCAGTAGTACTACTACTGTGGAAAAACAGAAAGAACCAGCTGTTTTGAGACTGCAGACATAAAAAAGGGTCAATCATCTATTGAAGGAAAGTAGACTCTTCTGGAGGAAGTCAAACATCTCATTATAATAGTGTTTTAACAAATGCAAATGTAGTGACTTAAAACATCCCAAGTGACCGCCCTCTGTGGCTCAAAGTCCAAAGTTTAAATAGGCGACCCTGAGGTAGCATCAGGGTGCATTCCCTCCCCAGGGAACAGAGTCTCTGTCTTCTGATCTTTCCCACCACTGGGAGCTGCCCACATGCCTTGGCTTGTGGTCTTCTTGGCTTTTCTTGTGCCCACCAAGGAACCCTTTCTCACATCACCTTGTCAAACTCGGTTCCACCTGTTGTCTTGATTGTCCTTTGCCATGTAAGGTACTATCAGACATTCACAAGCCCCAGGAATCAGGATGTGGACATCTCTGGGACCTCACATTCCCCTAAAGTTGTGATTCATCACTGTGAGAATTAAGATGTTTCTGTAAACTCATGGAGTACAGTTATCACAGGTGAATACAGAACGATGCTGTCAGTCCAAATGCAAAGAACATGAAAAAGCGCTGAGCGTAGACCTGCTCTAAATGAGGTGGCTGCCTTGGGGATTAGAGAAAGGGCAGTAGGGTTGGGAGCTACAGCGTGGTGAGGAATCACAATCCTGCTAATAGCCCTCGAGTCTGGGACAAAGCGTTACCTGCATCGCTTACTGTGTTGGTGGAGTGAGAGATAAGTGCTAGTTAGGATGGCCGATAACACGTGTGTCCTTTCTAGAGCCAGGAGAATACAATCGATCACCCCTTTTCAACGGCCTCCTTCTTAAAAGTAGATACGGGGCTAATTTTAAGAAGTGCATAGCCAGAACACAAAGGCAGTCATGAGTATCAGTGGAACACAATAGAAGATGCAGGGAAAAAAAACCAAGCAGATTTAACGATGGGATCTTTGACAAAAGGTTCAAAAACACTGGAGGAAAGAGAGCCTTTATAATAAATGGTGCTGGGAAAACGAGTGGCTTTGCACAAGCAGAACATTGAGTCTAAAGCCATATATCTCACTGCATACTAAGCTTTAATCAAAATGAACCAGAGAAGTAAATTTTAAAGCACAAACATTTAACCTGCTGGAAGGTAAAATAAGTAAAACTTCTGCAGTCACAGGAATAGGCAAAGACTTTCTGAACAGAACCCCAACTGCACAGGAAAGTACTGAGAATCAGCAAATCAGATCATACTGAGTCAAAAAGTTGCACAGCAAAATAAACAACTCACAAGGGGAAAGAAACTGTCTACAGGACGGGAAAACTGTTCCCAGATATCCCTCACACAGAGGACCACTATCAAGAATATGTAAATAACAAAACAATTGAGACCTCCGAAATGAAAGACCCAATCAAAAAATAAGCAAGTGAAATAGGTGGGCATTTTGCAGAAGTACAAATGGCCAATCAATACATGAAGAGATGCTCAGCCTTCCTGGCCATTAAAGAAATGAAAATTAGAACAATACTGAGATTCCGTCTTCCCTCAGAAGGAATGGCTGTCATCAAAAAATCAAATAACAACAAATGCTAGCAAGGTTGCGGGGCCAAAAACAAACTCCTATGCATGGCTGGTGGGAATGCAAACTAGTATAAGCACTATGGAAGTCAGTGTGAAGATTCCACAAAAAGCTAAAACTATAAATTCCATCCAACCCAGCTAATCGCCTTCTAAGGGCATCTTCTCAAAAGAGTTAAAGACGTCGTATTACAATGATCCACGTACATTCATGTTTATAGCAGCACAACTCATAACAGCTAAATGTTGCAGGCAGCTTATGTGTCTCCCAACAAATGAACAAATGAAGAAAACACACAATGGAATACAGCTCTGCCTTAAAGAAAGGTAAGCTTGAGTCATTTGTAGAAAGCTGGATATGACCATATCATAATGACACCATAATGTTAAGTAAAATAAACCAGGCATAGCTTAAATGTCACATAGATTCTCTTACATAAGAAACCTAAGTTATAAATAAAGAGCAAAATAAAAGAAAATAGGAAGTGAGCCAAGAGATATTTCTCAAAAGGGAAGAGGATCAAGAGAGAGAGGAGGGAAAGGGGAATAAACAAGAAATTAAGATGCCTTATGTTCAGGTACCAACTCCCCACAAGGAATGTATTAGTTATGTGCTAGTAACATGCTCTAAAAATGATAGATTTATGTCACTTTTTTCAATGTTACGGTAATGCTACTTCTCCGTAGTTTCAGAACAACGCTGTGACCTAACTGTACTGAAGGTTACATGAACCTACATCTATGATAACATGTCACAGAAATGCATTTAAAGACATTGTAAAAAGAATGCATATGGGCACTGGTAAAATCCCAGCAAGATCTGTAGTCTGCTTTTTTAAAAAAAATTTTTTTAAAGAAAAAAATAATAGGAGCATATCCAGATCGATGAAGTCCTCTGAAGTGGAGTTTGTCCAATGAGTCCCCATCTAGTGTCTTTGCCCTCAGGACTCTTGGAAACAGATTCCAGGGGACAGATGTTGGTTAGTGCCGTCACCAAGCTGCAGCATGGGTGGGGAGGTCCTCCTGGAAGTCACAGAGAATGACCCTGTGTCCACATGTAATCCTGGCGTCACATCTGCGGTGGATTTCCTCCCAGTGGGTGCCTGGGAGTGAAATCATCACACCAAAATATGCACTGATTTAAAAGAGACCAAAGAAACACAAAAGCAGAATCAAAGAGGTAGCTGCTGTTTCTATCCCTGAGACATTTAGTTTATTCCTAGGACAGAATGATGAAAAACTGGTGGGGTTTGTTATGGATAAGGTGCTTCCTAGACCAGTGATGTAGCACTGTAATCCACCTCCGGCAGCTCTGCCAGGCTACGGAGGATGGGTAATTCTAAGCCATCGCTGTGTATTTGGCTCTTGGTTCTCGAGGCTGGGAGGTCAAGGGAAGCGGGCAGGCATCAGCAAGGGCCTTCGCCCTGCATACTCCCATGGCAAAAGGCCGAAGCGAGCCTGGGTGCTGGGGAAATATCAAGAGGGAAGAACGCGGTGGGAAAGCGGGCTGAATTCATCCTTTGCATCAGGAACCTACGTCCACAAAGAGTCAGGCCCTGCAGACACAGTAGCATTTGCCCATTCATGAAGAAGCGGTCCCCAGCGTGCTGTGTTACAACTGCGGGCCACTGTCCTTTGTACGTCAAGGGCTGGTACAATCAGACCCACGGCTATGTTTACAGGGAGGTGCTAGTCTGTCAGGTTCTTCTTCCTTTTGTAACTTCATCTTTCTTACTGATGCAGAGTGAGTACTTCTCTGGGTCCCTTTGTCATATAAATATTAACCACTCATCTTTTATAGACTAGACATAGCAGGGTCCCTGTTCTTGTCTTTAGCTGCTGTCACCTTGGTCTGGCGTTTTCTTTTTCTGGGCTGTAGTGTCTTCCACACTGTGGCACACCTTTGCCATCGGCTGTCTATCATGTTTTCTGGGAAGCAGAGATACCGACTTTACTGCTCATGAGACCAAAGTGTTTCTGAGGGGTAAGGAAGTGGTCTCTGAAAACAGGCATTGAGTTATAATCTTTTTTTTTTTATGAGACGGGATCTTTCATGATAGGAAAATACACGTAACATAAAATTTACCATTTTAACATGTTTAGGTGCACAGCTCTGTGGCATTGAATATACTCACACTGGTATACTGCAACCCCCCGCCCCCCGTCCATTCTAAGAATGCTTTACCTTCCCATAGGGAAGCTGTACCCGCTAAGCACTAACTCCCCATTCCTGTCTACCCTCCACCCTGGGCGCAGCAATTCCATTTCTCCTCTCTGATTTGACCACTGTAGGCATCTCATGCAGCTAGAAGTATTCACCAGAATCTCTTGAGATTGGCTTCTTGCACTTAGCACATTCTCAGGTTGTGTCTATGTCACACCTCACGTCAGGAATTCATTCCTTTTCGGGAGTGAATAATATTCCATTGTATGTAGACTCCACAGTTTATCTCTTTATCCATCAATGTACAGTTAAAGTGTTTTCACCTTTTTTGGCTGTTGTGAATGGAATCGCAGTGAACACTGGGTACACAATTATCTGTCCAAACTATTTTCCATTCTTTTGGCTGCATAATCAATTTTTTTTTATATATAGGCCCCAGATCGGAATTGCTGGGTCATAGGCATTTTTGTGCTCAAGCCTTTGAGGGACCCCTACTCTGCTGCCCACGGGAGCTGGCCGTTTTCCATTTCAGCAGCAATCCCCCGAGTTCCAGCTACTCCAGGCCTTGCTAGCATTTAATTTCTGTTTTGTTGCTGTCATGGCTTTGTCTTTGGTCAAATAAATACAGTGTGATTAAGAAAATTAGAGTTAAAAGAAGAAACTTAGATTCATGTACAGTGTAAGTTTATTTACAGGTTTGTTTCTCAGCCCACCCCATTTTCAAAAAAGAAAACTTATATTACACAGAAAAGCATCCCAAGACATGTTTTTTTCCTGACAAAAGTCACTGCCTCACTGCCTGGACCTAATACACTCCTTTTTTAGAGGAGGGTAAGCAGTAACAGGTCCACAGGTTTCAGCATCCTTAACACAAAAGCTTCGGAATTGAGCTGCGATCCTGCAGCCCAGGGCCGCAGCATTCCTGCTAGTAACTCTGTCCGGCTGTGGGCCTCGGAGTCCGGCTGCAGCAGACTCCACTTTCTCTGCAGCCCCGCGATGACTGTCCTTGTCCTAAACCCACAGGTGAGATCTGCTGTCCTGATGCACAGCATGACCGGGTTTCCGTGGGGCTCGGCGACGCGTGCTGCGGCAGGATGCCCTACGCCACCTCGGGCCACCAGGTCTGCTGCGCGGGGACACTGCATGACGGCCACGGGCGGCAGTGCTGCGGGGGGCAGATGGTGAGCAGCGAGCTGCAGTGCTGTGGAGGCCAGGCGTGGGGCCTGGTGTACCCGGCCCTGCCAGGTAAGGGCCCCCTTCCGTGCAGGGACCCCCGGGAAACCTCCTGCGGGGCCAGTGTGCCCTCACTCAAGCTCACCACCTCTGTGCCCTGTGCAGCGATCAGTAGCAAGGCAGAGGGAACCGTGATGTCCCCCTTCGTCTGTGTATCTGATGCATTGCATCAGAACTCCTACTGGAGTGTGCCCCATACACCAAAAGAAAGTCAGTCAATCAGCGCAAAGCAAAACTGCACTGGAGTCCACTGGTTCTACAGCAAAAGAATGTTTCTTAGTCAGTACTATGTACACAGTAATTAGTGAGATGATGCCGTAGTGCAATTCTTTGATTCTCCTACCTTTGCTGTCTGTGAAAGTAACACTAACATTAACAGCTATCCAGCTGGGAGTGGTGGTGTACTCCTATAACCCCTGTACTCTGGGAGGCCGAGACGGGAAGGAGCCCAAGCTCAAGCTCAAGCCTGGACAAGTTCATGACTTAGACTCAAAATTTAAGGGTGGGGGACTTGGTGATAGGAAGCCCCTATCTCAGAAGTTAAAATGAAAGGGTGTGGGTCAGTGCAAAGACTCTGGGCTCAATCCCCAGTGCTGCTCCACCTGCCAAAAAAACAAACAAAGTAATCATTATCATTAACTGAGTACTTACTGTCTGCGGGGTATTGTCCCAATTTTTTGCACATTATTGGCAGAATAATTAATCTTCATAGAAATCTTACAAATAGGTGCTACTGTCATGCACATTTTTAAAACGAGGAGATGAGCTGGGGTGGAGCTCAGTGTTAGAGCTCTCGCCTACCACACACGAGGCCCCAGGTTCGATCCCCAGCACTGCAGACAAACAAACAGATAAGTAAAAATACACATGATAAAATATAAGTGAGGCCAATGAAGCACATGACAAGTGTATGTGAGGTCACCACGTGATTGGGAGCCTGTTCAGAAAACAGGAAAATAATGAAGGCCAACAAAATACAAAGTGAGCATTCATTTACAATGCGAAAATGACAAATCAAAAAAAAGGAAAGAAAGAAAGAAAGAAAGAAAGAAAGAAAGAAAGAAAGAAAGAAAGAGACGGAAAGAAAGAGAAAGAAAGAAGAAAGAAAGAAAGAAAGAAAGAAAGAAAGAAAGAAAGAAAGAAAGAAAAGAACACCCCTAGCAAATCCCACTGCTGTGCCAGGAGCGTGTCTGTGCTGCAAAGCTGCTGGCCACCCTCCGCCAGCCCCTTCTAACTGACTTCACACTTGCATCTCTTTTCCTCACCCCATGGGCTTTTCACTGCAATTAGGTGAGAGAAGACAAGTGATTCCGCTTTGGTCCCATAGCTACTTGTAATTATTTAAAGTTTGGAAAGGTAGCCCTAAACTTCCCAACTCATACATTATGTCAGTGTTTAGGATTCTTGTCAAATGCAGGAAACCTTCACAGAGGATCTCCTGGGATTCTGGGCCACTTAAGTTGTTCTGATCTGAGCATGATTTGCAGTGACTTAATTGTTTGTGGAGTTGACTTTATTAACCTGTATTTCGTGGGTCTTCTTTCTAAACGTCTGCATCTGGGTTATACGTTATCGGCAATGTCGTTATCCTACCTGTAAATCAACAAGAAGTGGAACTTTCTCTGGTGTATTTATGAGTCTCTTCATAATTTACATGATCAAATAATAAAACTTCCTGTGCATTGCTTTAAATTTGAATCTATCATTTTCTTTCTCTATTTTCAGTTATGATCTGAAATTTAATTTACTGCAATCCTCTTTTTTATATTGGAATAGTTAGAATTAATCTATTTTAATTTTTCTAGTGTCTGCTTCATATTATTTTTTTCTACCATCTGATCTTTTGTTTCTTTAAATCTTCCCCTTGTATACTTCTGAATTAGGAGTAAATCTGCACATTCCACATCTTCAAAATGAATCTAACATGGCATAGTCAACCTTTAGGTCTTTTTTCCCATGGGAGTGACTTGAAACCAATGTAGTAAATACACTGAACCCAAATTAAATATTTCCCAGACTCCACTGTTGTTTCCTTATTGGCTTTGCTATCAAAGTGCTCTCTTTATTAGCTTTCCATTGACTAGAATTCAACTATATGTTGACATCTAAATACAAAGGGAGGGGAGATGTTTTCCCATGAATCTCTTGCCACTGTGGCCAAGAAGAAATTCTAACTCCATCGACTGGCTGGAAGATCTATGCTCTTGGCTGCAGGAAGTACTCTGTCACCTGTGCAGCACTGGCATGCTCCAACTCGCACTAAATCCGTGCTCATTTAATCTGATGAGCTGTTCTCGTGTAGCATAACAACCAAGTTTTATGCATCTCCTGAATGGCCAGGAAACCACAAACCAGATATTAAAGAATCTGCCCTTTGCACACTAAATACTTGTACAAATTAGAAGGAAAGGTACTGTCAGTGGCACTGGACACTTGGGGGGGGAGTCTCCAAGAATCCTTCGGTGGTCGGTGAGATCAGAGCTCCTCTTCATAATCACACCCAACTATTCTCTGCCTTGTAAACTCCAGCCCCCTCAGGAGCCCACAGCAGAGTCTTCTGGAGGCCACATGACAGCTGAAGTTGCCACGGACAGAGCGCAGAGATGCATCCGAGAATTTGGTTGCTTTCCATTCAACTAGACATGACGTGGACTTGCAAAAATGCAAAACAGGGTCATTCTCATTAGATTTTTCGGTTTGGAAAATGTATCTGTTCTTCATTGTACTATGAATTTGTTGTTATTTCTAAATGAGTTAATAACGCTTTCAACTTTTCAAAATTCTAAGATAGTAAGCATTAAATGATAGAACCCATATGAATAAGGACCATTTGGGGACCCCAATATTTGTGTAAGTACAAAGTGATCCTGAGATCAAAAGGAATTGTAATGTATGCTAGAAAATCATGGTGCTTGGGTAGTTACCCATTGCTCCGAGTGACCACTTAAGCACTTCCTCTTCGTTTAGATGAAGTAGCTCACACAGAGGCAAAGAGTATGTAAAAATGTCATCTCCTTAATTCTATAATAGAACAGAGTTAGAGAATGACAGATGCTTGATTATTGATGCTTTTATCTGTGGCTATTTTTGGTCAGGCAATTGCCATGTTCCTTCAATCAATAAATATGTATCACGTGGAGGTCGTATTCAAGATACCGTTCTTTGTGCTTTCTGAGTGTAGAAGTGGCTGATTCCACAAAAACTTAACAATCTAACTAAGGAGAAAAGTATCCAGGTAAAAGAGGAATAATAAGACTGATCAACAAGTCACATCTAGGTGATAAGAAAGCTACATGCGGGTTGTGCCATGAACAGTAAGTAGGGTTTTTCAGAGGTGCGGCTTGGTGCAAAGTGCCGAACGAACAGTCTCCAAACACGTCCGAGCGCGGTGGGCCGTCAGCGTATCGGAGGTCTGCATGCCCAGGAAGGAGGCAGAGGGAGATAAATCTGAGCGGGCAGAAGGATTTGAACATTATTTAGCACTCTGGGAAGAATCAATGTGGCTGTGCGAGTGGGATTTAATGAGATTAATTAAATGTAGGTGGGGGTGAACGTGAAGGAGCAGGAAGAGACGGCAGCGCGCGCTGCTCTGAAGTCAGACGCGCCGTCCTGAGTGGGGGCTGGAGGCATCGCTGCGCGTGAGGACGGGGCGTTTGCATCGCTTTTCCTTGAGAAGTCTTTGGAAAGTTACAAACTTTGACTTCAAGTAAAAGCACACAGAAAACACTCGAATCTGCCTGCCTCGCAGTCCGTGCAGACTCTTCTGTACGCCGATTCAACATTCCTTCATCAAATCAGGTGGCCCCTCAACGCCTGTGAATCGAGATCGGATGGAGAGTTGCTTACGGTTCCTTTTAAGTGCCACCAGCTCGTGGAATCACGGCAGAAACAATACTTAAAAAGGAAAAATAAAAAGAGGTGGGAGGAGTCTCTGAACTCCCGCCACAGGAGCCACTGAGAAGAGACAGCCCTGGGAGTCCTTTTCCCTGTCCACTGTCGCTCGCGCCTCTTGTTCCTAAGGACTGCGACCTCAGTGACCTTCTAGAACCTCCACGCCCTTTTCCTCCCAGTCTAGATTCACACTGTCCCCGCCACACGGGGCTCGCATCGCACATCCTTCCCAAGCCCGGCATTGTGAGCCTGCCACACGCCCGGGCAGGCTCATAAAACATCTCTTTATGTACTTTATTACTTAAACTCTTTTATTCGCCTGCAGGAGCCCTTTAACAAAATCACATTGAATTGACTTTCTCACACCAAATCAAATCTCCCTGGTCCCAGTTCAGTTGTCTTTGTCAATATGTATTTTATAAATGGAGTGAATTAACAGATGCTTTGGAGCAGAAGTGCTAGGGTAGCGTTTATGTTTTTAGTGCTCTCTCTGGGCAGATGAGTTGTATCGAGTGTTATACAGGTGTCTCGGGATGGAAGTCGTGCTCCTCATTCCATGGATATGGATCCTTATCCATCTTCTTTGAATATATTTCAAGCCTCTTTATTACTCATTTTTTTCTTACTCTTTGCTTATATGGTTTTACCATCTTTGCCACTCATCTTGGGTCAGACATGACATATCCTATAGTACTAAACATTGAAAATTAAAGCCTTTCTAGCATTCGAAAGGGAAGGATTTTCCTTAAGCATGGGAAACTGCTCACTGAGAATATTCCCGTATTTCTATCGTAAATTTTGCCCATGCAACCTTTGATCTGAAACTGTACATTGAAATTGTTTCCAAAAGGCACTCTGAGTTTCCATATCCTAGACTCTGACTTTTGCAAAATAAAAGACTGCCACCAATAAAATGACTGTTTCATAAGATGGAATTTGAGAATTCCACAAAGAAGGAAGGATAGCCACAGAAATCTATCGTGTAAGGAGTTGGGTTGAAAGAATGTATCTCAAAAGATGTCCATGTAACAAAATGAATTTTTGAAAAACTTAGAGATCTACATGCTATAAAATATCTTGCAGTAATAGGAGCCCTATTCTCCCCTCCCCTTCTTTCTATTTTGTGGTGTTAGCCAGGGAGCCATCTACTGGGAAAGACAAGTACGGGTTTCTTTTCTTGAGAGCTCTGCCAACCAATTTCATGTTTGTCCTAAGGACTAATCATAAGTGAGTTTTTTCTTTCCTCTAGAACCAAAATGTGCAATCTCCCTGCTCAAAATGTAGCTCCTTCAATCAACCCTGTAGTTCATAATGATTATCATATTCCAGATTGCTTTTTACTACTATATTCTTTTTTTAACCTCAAAAGCATGATGCATAATTTTTGGTTTTAATTTGGAGAAATGCAGGTCTTGTTTTGAAGATGAAATTATTTTGAAATTAATCAGGCAGATATATTTATAAACAGTTTCCTTGTGATTCCTTAATATTAAACACATGTGTTGGTACATTTGAAGTATTGATAGTATTGTAAGTAAAAAATTCCTGTCTCCACTCTTTGCTCAGTTGTGTCCAGTGCAAAACAAGCCCCCCATCAGCTACACCCACAGTGTAGAAAGACAATATGTGCCGTTTGACCCAAAAAATAAACATCTACAAGTTTGGTGTGCACCACACCACTTGAATCACATTTGTATTTGCTCGCCAAGACTCTCTGCCTTTGTACAGATTTAATGAGGAGCTTCTGGAAAAAAATGGACCGATCCATCAATAACACATTGTCTATTTTTTTGTTGTTGTTGTTCTGTGAGCATATTTAAAATTGTGCATTTTGTGTGTCAAAGTTCAAAAGTCAAGTGGTCCATGTGATAGATGAGGTAGGGGTCAAAAGCTATTGCAGTGCAGTCTGGGAAGGTTGTCTTTCTCTGAATATGCAGCTCATTCATGCTGAAGTGATGCACTATGGGAATTACTACCAAACTCTGCTCTGCAACATCTGTGCTCCCTAAGTGAGTTAGTGCACGTCAGACATCTTTATGTCAGAATATCGCAGTGATGGATGCAGTCTTCAGAAAATGCTGCATAAAAATCTGGTGTGCTGTTCTGGCCATTAAGTGAAATTACTATTTAAATTAATGGTACTGTCACAGTTTATCTGTACGAAGAATGAACGCTGATTAGGGTATTAAGTAATTAGCAATTTATCACACTGGAACAAGGTTGATAATAATTAAAGAAGTAATGGTTTACCAAAGAAACTAGAAAGGGGCTCACTTCTTGTTATGCAAGTGAAATCCTGGCTGGAAATTTCAATTCAGTAAAACAAAGATGAAGCTCTTTGTGAGAGAAATCACCCTTTTTCTGGTTTTGTTTTGTTTTTTCTTTCTAGTGTAAAAACAGTTCATTATCAAAATTTTACTTGACCTGTCAAAAGCCCCTCAGAGCGATCAGATGACTGATGAGGAATTTAGAATTAGGTCAGTGTCTGCATTTTGATTCCATATTTCAAGGATGGTAAAACCATGGAGTAATTTGGAATGGAGGGGGAGAATGTATTCTACTCCCGAAAAGGCCAGTTTTCAGATTTTGATTGTTTTTAAAATAGAAGCATGAATAGTTTTAAGAAAATTACTAGAGAAAAATGACAGTCAAAAATCCAAGGGTCATTCAGTAGTGTATCTCATAGATACAGACAAGGCAGCGGAATAAGCTGTTTCAATAGTGTTGTATATTGTTGGGGAGAGAAAAGAGTATTATTAAAGATATGCTATATACATTACCATTAAATCTTTAAAACAAATTAAATTTATTCTTGTTTACAAAAAAATCCAAAGTTATATTTAAATATCTGATCAGGAAGTATCAGAAAAATGTCTGAACAACACAAAACCCTATATTTCTTTGTTTTTATTTTATGTGTGTATGCATTTACATGTCTGTTTGTATCTGCATATGTATATACACCCAAAACCAACCACCCTCTACCTTGTAAAGAAAGCTCAGTCTAGAATGATAGCTCTGCTGCTCATATTTTATTTGAGAGAACTTTGCCTGAAAAGCTTAAAACAGTAAAAAGCTATTCACACAACAGTCCTTTTAAACCAGTCACTTTGAAGAATTATCACATTTAAATAAACATGGTTAGCAAAACTCTGTTATGATTAGTGTATAGTATTAACCATAAAGAAAAATTTTAAATATTAAAAGATATTTTTACAAATGGAGACAAAATAAAAAAAGTTGTTTGGAGCCACATAGATAATTATCTTTCTTAAGGCAAATGCTACACTAGCATCTACTTTTAAGGATTAAGAAAAAAAGTATTTAAAACTCCTTGGTCTATTATTAGGAGTGCCATTCCTAACACAGATATTTGTACAGGACCAGATTAAACAATGCAGGACCTCAGGGCACTTTGAATTTGAGGTTCTTTATGTTATCAGTCAGGACTAATAATAAATAAACAAAATTCTAATTAAAGTAAATCACTCATCACATTGTGCTGCTGTATAATTGCATATTAATTCTGATACGATGGACTGTGGTGTGGAATCTAGGCACCTTAATTTCTAGCTTAATCTGACTCTAGAGTATTCTATACACGTGCTTTTATATCTAAATTTCTGCAGTTTTTATTCTCTGGCAATATCTAAATGATGAGAACACAGGTAATTAAACTGAACTTGGTGGGAGAAAGAAGGTCTATGTGTCTCTGGTACATATCTCTGAAGGAGACACGGATTGAGGCTGGCTCTTCCCTTCCAGGCCTTTCTCTTGCTACCCCACCCTCCCAGCTCTGCACTTAGGTGTAGAACAGAGCCAGGCTGAACGGTGCACCTGACCAGTCAGTGTGCTCAGCTGCTTTGAGATGCCAACTCTTGAGCCATCAAGAAAGAATCCTACAAAGGTGCCCACATCTAAGATGATCTCTTATCCCCCATGGCCTGGATGATCTATCCTTCCCTGTGAATTTCTAGGGCTTTCTCTGAGTGCTTCTATTCTCTCTCTCATCTGTGGCAAGATGTCATAGTCTCCCAAAACGGTCGGGCAGTCTTGATGACAGAAATCCGATCTATTTTTATGGAGCGCGGGTGAAGAGTGGCCCAGCTGAGTGATTTCCAAACACTTCCTCTTGTGTGTTCTTTCGCTAATTAGCGTCTGGTAAGAAGGACCCTCACCACACGTTTAAATCACCTTGCTAGAGAGATGCTACCTTAGCTATCGCACCGGTTCTGAAACTGCCCAACTCCGACGCTTTTAATACCAAACTTTATAGCAGCCTCGGTTTTCTTCCCTTTTTTATTTCATATTCATATATAACATTTTATTGTTGCAGGGATGTTCTGTTGCGGGCAGGATTATGTGAATATGTCAGATACCATATGCTGTTCGGCCTCCAGTGGGGAATCTGAAGCACACGTTAAAAAGAATGTCGCAGAGCCAGGAAAATGCTGTGAGACCAAACTTATCCCAGAGAGCCAGAAATGCTGTAATGGAGTTGGATATAATCCTTTGAAATATGTTTGCTCTGACAAGATTTCAACAGGAGCCACAATGAAGGTAATTGATAGGAAGCCTCGGAGACGCTGATTTGACAATGGGAAGAGAAATACATTGTTCGCAACTATTTTTCTAAAATAGGAATATAAAAACTCCTGTGTGCATTATTCATTTTTGCATTACATCCATATTAATACCGAATGAGCTGGCTGTGATTGATGTTATTGAAATGAATTCTAAAGGAATTAATAATGATTAGCTGTTCTCGGGGAAGCATTGTCCAGTACCTCTGATGCGTGCAGGACTGGGATTTGTGTGCAGGGAGTGTCACTCGGCTTGTCCTGGCCCCCTGCATGGCACCCTTTCACGGCCCTGCGTGCTGGAGATGGAGATGGTGGGAACTCTAGCTCCTTCCGGCTCACCCAGCACCTGCATCTGCCATCTTCCCTTCATGGGGACCTTGGGACATTGATTCACCCAGCTGAGTTTCTCCGTCTTCCTTTAGAAGGAATGGAATGAACAGATGCTGACGTTAAACCCCAAAGTGAAGGACCAATCCTGGTCATCTGCTGTGACCCTCCCATCTATACATGCCACACTTGTGGGCGTCACATGTGACCAAGGTCCCAGAAACCTATAGCTTTAAGCACTGGTGAGCATTTGAGCAAAACACCGTGCCACATGCTGGAATGAGTTTTCATCCTAAGGCAGCTAAAAATGGGTCAAAGGTAGCGGAAGGGCACTTGGTGAGTGTGGCAACTGCATAGTCCCTGTGAGGACATCACACACACTGCGTGTGAAACTGCTCTACTCAGGTTTTCAGGCCCCCAGCAAGACCTTGTAACAATAAATGATTAGATGATACATAAGGTTGGTTACATTTTTATGATAAGGATAGTATTTCTCCACATGGAATTGGAGAACATGTGGTAGGTGACTTCCAATACGTAAATTCCACCACATTTCCTGAAATCCCTCTCTTGGAGATTCCCCGCTTCTGTTTCAGTGTGAAGGGGAGCCCTGTACATGTCCACACATAGGCCGTGCAGGGCTCTCCGAAGCTAGCAGTCAGGAGTTGCTCCCATCCCCCCCCCATGTTGATACCCTGAATTCTGGGTCCTGAGTCTCCTCATTTTGGAGAGGCAGGTCTTCTCAATTGTTGGTATACAGAAAGTAGCTCTGGGAGGGCTGATGTCTGGAATCATCCGTGTTTTACCCTCCACTGCATTCATGGCTTGGCCAGATATGTATTTCAAGGATAAAAATTATTTCTACTTGGAATTTTGTAGGCATTGCTGCAGCTTTTAGGCTTCTAGTAATACTTTGATTCCTGTTCCTTTATAGGTAAGCTTTTCAAGATGTTCTTTTTATCTTTTTCCTCTAAAATTTCATGAAACTCTGTCCCACTACGGAGGTTATTAGTATTCATTCTGGTGTGTTTTGTGGAATTTTTCAGGCTGACGTCCTCTGAGAAATATTATTTTATTATTCATTTGAAAATTTGCTTTCTCTTTATATCTGTTTTCATCCACCAGTTAGCAGTTTCTCTTCCTAAACTGGTTTTTAAATTCTCTTCTTGCTGGTTCTTGTCTATTGATCTGCTCTTCATTTTTTCTTTCAGTTTCACAATGCATTTCCTTCACTTTCTCTTTCATCCTATGAACGTCTTAAAACTTCTCCTATCATCTTAAAACCACTTTGCTCTCCTCTCCCTTTGCTGCTGGTTGCTTACTCACATCCTGCTGCCGCTAACTCATTCCAGGGGGATCTATTTTTAGCATCCGGAAAATATTAGTGACATGTTACCTTTTCGTTGTTCGAGTTATTTCTTGAACTGCCTTATGTCTTATTTATTCACTGGATGCTATCTTAGTTTTGGTTTTTTTCCTGTGTTTGTTTTTTCTCACGCTCGCGCTGAGCTCCTTTCTCTATGCTTAGAAATCTCTTCTGCTCCCCGGAGGCTGACTGAGACCTTGCTGCACAGAGCCTTGGCCTGGCTCTCAGTGGGGAGCACAGCAGGCTTATCATGTGGCAAGATGGGTTTTTCTCAGGGAGTCACTTAAACAAGCACCTTTAACCAGCGCACTTCATTAACTATCTTTACTACTCTACCCCAGGTCGGAAGGGAGTGCATGCTTGGCTGCCGGCACTTGGGTGACCCTGCAGGGAAGGGAGCAGGGGTTCTGGGGTGTAACATGCAGAGTAGGTTCACCATATGCCCTCTGGCACTGGGCGTCTACCCTGCAGGGGGCCCTGCCTCTCCCTTTTAATTTTACCAACTCTTTCCTAAGCTTGTCTCATTTTGTTATATCTTGCCAAATATTTCAGAGTGATGCACACATACTGCTAATGATCCAGCTTACAACCCCCTCCCCTAGTCCAGGAGCCCAGGGGCACGCGGCTTGCCTTGACAGCTGTCCCAGGGCCTAACTGTATAAATACTTTCCCATGTCATCCAAAACTCGCCAACCTCCTAACCTCCAGTTTCTGTTTTCTTGCTACTTCTGCATCTGAATCAATGCCACCTGATTTAGGGTTTTGGTGGCTGCAGCTACATAGAATACACTAAAAGCCAAGACAGATAGGGAAGTATGGGTTGGCTCCAAAGAGGGAAAACATTTGCCACTTTGTTGAGGTGTAACTGACAGAAAAAAAAAAAAAAAGTTGCGTGTGACTTGATGTCTGTGCATTGGGGAATGATCCCCGCGAGCAAGCTGCTCAGTACTGTGCATCTGTAAACCTGCAGTTAAGTTTTGTTTTCTTTCCTTTCCTTCTCTCCTCCTCTTCCTTTTCCTTCCCTTCTTCTCCCCCTGCCCTTTACCATTTTCCTCTTCCCCTCCTCCTCTTCCACCTCCTCATCCTCCTTCTTGTTCCTTTCTTTTCCTTTGTGCATGTGTGTACGTGTATGTGATGAGAACATTCGTGCCCTTCTCACTTAGCAAAATTTTGTTTTAATGCTTTGCGTTACATTCCAACACATTACCGTCTCATGGGAGTTATTTGGTCCCCTTCAAACAGCATCTTGGGGTCCTGAGACTCTTCTGTCTTTTACTGCTGCCCACTTAGCCCTTGGGTCGCCCTAAGAAGGGAGGCGAGTGGATTACTGCACATTGGTGGCCATCCCTGGAAGCTGGATAGTCAGTGTACTCTTCCTGTGCATTTGTCACCCAGACAAATCTAATTACATGGCTCCTCTTATTGTAAATAGGCTTTGAAATGCCACGCTTTCAGGGACAAAAGAAAATAGTAGACATTATTGGGCACATGGCATTGTGTCTGCTACATTTCTCTACTTCCCAGCTTCTAGAAGTTTGAACACTACAATATGTCTTATTTCTCTTCCTGTTTCCTAAGATTTCATATTTATTTTATATGTATCATTTTACTGTCACTTGGCTGGGCTTTAAGAAAATGTAGAGGTAAGTGCAAGTGCTCGATTTGCCATGGATGGAATTTCCAGTGTATTTCTCTGAAGCAACATTATTGAACTAACTTGGTGAGAATCATTTAATTCACTTTATGTAAGGGAGAGGTTGAATGGAGAAGCTTCCATAATTGGGGATGTTTAACTATTTAAATTACTCAGATTAGAACAATTGCTACCACAAGTGTAAAGTCCAGAGATTCATCAGAGAAAATGTTTATAAATATAAATAATTATAATGGCAGTTCATGAGACATTTTAGATCCCTGAAAGTTGGATAAGTAATACTTCTAAAAGACCTAGCTTTTCCAAAAGCACATGGACTGCAAATCATCAAATATTTCACTCTCTGTTTTCTCCAGAATATCACAGGAAATGGTCAAATTTCACTACACAGTCATGCCCGCTGCCATTGTTTGGTAAGCATTCTTAGCCTAAGACTGCACAGGTGTCATCTCACCTCCTTTGCAGAGCAAACCTTCAAGGAAAATTTAATTTCCACTTCTCCCCTCTCAAGCAGCTGAGGCTTTGAGCTTGTGAACATCCTGCTAGTGTTCACAGACCTAGGAATTTGCAAAACTGAAATGTTAATCCCAATTTGGGTCATCTCAAAGTAGCCATACTTGTTTGTAAACAAACCACTTCGATTTCTTTTGGTGAATTTTCAGACATACATTATCAAGCAAGTAGGAAAAACTTCATCTGAAAGATACACAGATCTACCCGCGAGGTATGTCTAAGGGAAAGCTTAAAATCCTTTCTCCCACTCTCCCCACCCTTCCACCGCCCCAGGGAACCGGAGCGTGTGGGACTCTCTGCCCGGTGTCTATGGAAGCCACTGCCCACTGTGGCCGCTGTGACTTCAACTCCACCAGCCACGTTTGCGTGGTGACAAGCTGGTCCCGCAATTCCACAGGGAAGCCATCAGCTGAAGAAACATGCCCGTCTCTGGAAGAGACCGTGCACACGGGAAGCGCAGACACCTTCTCCTTCACAGGTGACAGGGGTCGGGCTGGGCAGGGGTGGTGAAAAGCGGCTGGAAATCTATTTGCTTCTCTCTGATTTCCACCCTTGTCACTTGCTCTCAGATCCCTTTATCTTATAGCACACTAGTTACAAGCTTTACCTTGTGTCCGTCCTCCATCTCTTCTATGACACAAACCGTGTCACTGGTATGTCTTTGCTTACCTTTTCCTTGTTATTTGGATTTAGCGTGCTATACACCATAGAAATATTCAGTTACAGGAGTTCTCAGCATACAGGACAATTTGTCCGAATTTCTATTTTCTCCCTGCACTCAGTTGAAGATTTGAATCATGGACCCTCATTTTAAAATCACTGAGTTCCATTTGCAAGAACTTTCTCCTTGTATCTGCCCCTCATGATCAAAGTCAAGATTTTGAAGATCTTTTAAGACCTGCTTTCCATAGCTCTCTCCAGAAGTGAATTGATGTTTCCACATATGAAAGGAGGGTCATGAGGGCTTTCAAAACCTACACTCCAGATTGCTTTTCCACCAGAACATACTGTAAATTGAATATGAAAGATTGCAAACCTTTCCCTTTTCACAGAAAACATGAAGCACACAAGCGGTACTCTAACAATTCCATTGAAATTGATTTACACTAACAAGTGTAAACTGGAATTAACATCTAAGAACACCAACACTAACCAGAATTCATTCCCTGGTATACTCATTAGTTTATCTAAAATATTTTTTCAGGGAGTTTGGGTGTGGCTCAGTGGTAGGGAATTTTCCTAGTGTATAGAAGGTCCTGGGTTTGAGGACCAGCACCACAAAAACAAAAATGAAAGTAAATACCTACTAACAGGCAGTCGCTACACTGGGGCCAGCAGTTTAAGCAAGAATGTCCGTGTCTGAAGGACTCCGCGGGTGACTGGGAGCATGCTCACCTGCATAACTGGACCACAATGTGATGAATGGGCTGTGTGTCAGCACCGAGAGAAGCCCACATCGCCAATGTCTGATGCTTTAGAAGAGTGTTGTAGCAACACCTGGTGCATCGGGACAGACTTCAGGAAGACACTGGGTCTGAGGGTGAACTAAAGGACCGAGAGGAGCCTGTGAGTTTGAGAGAAAGGAGATGAGGCAGAGTGTGTACAAAGCTCAGGAACCAGCAAGTGCCTCCGTGGGAGGCAGAGTATGGGGTGGGGGGAACAGCAGCCAGAGATCATGGTACAACAGAGATCCTACCGTCTGTTAAGGCCACAGTAAGCATTTGGTCTTTGTGCAACAGTGAGTGGGCTGGAAAGCTTGCTAAACAATGGGATAACTCACGCACATACACATTTTCCAAGGAATAGACTGTCAGCTCTTAAAGCTATGGTTGAAAGACAAACCCTTGTCCTCCACACCCTCAAATTACCTTCTGTTATTGGAAGTTAGTCCCATATAATGTACAGAATGGTCCCGAGCCAGGAAGTTTTAAAAAGCAGTGAGTTGGGAATGGAGGTAGAAGTCTTGGCAATTATTGAAAAAAAAAAAAAATGGAGCTTTGAAAATGAGACAGATTGCTGAGGGAAGGCAAAACTTCAGGAAATGACTCTACGTAAAGCCAAAGGACTGTGTATATGAGCCGAGAGCAGCTTTGAAAGACCAGGCAGGGCTTGCAGCAGAATAAAGAGACAAAAAGAAATCAGAGAGTAGAGAACAGGAGAACCAAAAGCCGTAGGAAAAAGAACGTAGAAAGCCCCTCAGAGAGCAGCAACTGTTACTAGCGATGGTGGTGGAGGCCTGAGTGCAGAATAATGGTTATTAGCACAGGGAAGCTTAATGTGCCAGCATGAGGAGATGTAAAATGCCGTGGGCAGTGGTGGGTAGGCTGGTAGTCTGGACAGCTCGGTCCTCCAAGGTCTTCGGAGGGCTGGAGGTTTTCCCTCTTGTGGCTCATTAGGCTTCAGGCGGTATCTCCATCCGTGTGGTGCAGCCTGGGATCTTACAGCTCCTAGCTCCAATCCCTCTGCAGGAGATTCCTGGCAAAGGGAGGCAGGGGATTCCCCTTTAAAAGGGATTCAGAGGCTGCCCATTTCTCATTCATACTCCTTCAGATGATGAGTGCTGAATCCTTTATCACAGCCAGCTTCAAAAGAAATGGGGAAATATAACTTCTAACTAGAAGTTAGGGAGACAGGATGGAAGAGATATTTGGGGTCTTCTGATGGTCCCCACCAAAAAGTGTAGATATCCTATTACCAGAGAGAGTAGACAGAATATAATTGTGTTGACAGCTTTTGGTTACAGCAGAAAATACTCGAGACATACCAGCTTGTACGAAGAAAAGGTTTATGTTGGAGGTTTTAGTCTGTAGTAGGTGGATTCTTTGCTGTGGAGCCTTTTGTGACACAGTGCATCTTGATGGAAGCCAGTGGCAGAGGAAGCTGCTCACCTCATGGTAAATAGGAGGCAAAAGGAAGAAGAAATCTGAATCCCCAGATCCACCCTCAGGCCACGCACCCCCTAATGATCTCAGTTCCTCCTGCTCCCTCCTGCCTTACCCAATGACACCGCAGGCCAGGGGCTCTGGCTTTAATACATGGACCTTGGGGGAAATTCAAGATCCAAATTCTAGCAATAATCCTTTACATTTATAGGGAAATTTGCATTTTATGAAGTTCTGCCACATAACTTACTCTATTTTATTTTCATATTAATTCTATAAAGCAGGCAGGGCAAGGTTAATTGGAAGGAGAATGTGTCTCAGAACACCCAAGGGGATAGGCTGAGTTCACGCCACATTCAGTGGACAGAATATAGGCGCCCAGGGCCTCCTCCGTGGGTCCTCCAGCTGCGGAAGAGTTACTGAAAGAAGCAGAGAGAAGCTGCAGCTTTATAAGATTAAATGGAGAATAAATTTAAGTAATTAATTTTAAGATAGAAAGTTTCCTGGTGTCTGGAGTATTTATGCTTCTTAGGTGAGTAAAGTTTAACACGAAGCTGAGGCTTTGAGGACAGACAGGGTAGCTCAAACAGGAGTGTTTTAATAAACTGCTGGCCAGTGCAGACTCTCACAGGGAGGGCTCTATTGTGTGATTTTTGGTTTGGGTTGCAGTTCTGGTTTTGGACAGGAGAAGGTCAGTTTAGAATCCTGCACTACAACTCATATAACATTCTGTTGAAGTAACAGCAACAAAGTCATAGGAAATAATACTTGGTAAAATTTATAGTAACGAAACTAAAAAATAATGTTGGCAAACGTATTTCAAACAGAAGTGAAGAATACACCAGCTTAAGAAGCATCTAATGACCCATTGGCCTGGAGCTTTTACTTTTCAATCATTGCTTCAATGTTCCCGTGTCTCTCTGTACAGAAACGATGAATTCTATTCTGTGATATTCGATGCCACCTCATCTAATACACATTTAAAATGTGTTTTATGACTTTGTGTGTGGGAGTGCATGGGTGTTGTTTTTTGACACAGGGTCTCAGTATCCAATTCGAGCTGGCCTTGAGCTCAGTTTGTAGCCCAGGCTGCTCTCAAACTCACAGCGATCCTCCTGCCTCAACCTCCCGCGTGCCGGGATCATAGGTGTGCACCACTGCGCCTGGCTGTTTTATGACTTTGAAAACAAAGATATTAGAATTTTGTTTATACACAAAGAAAGGAGAGCATTGTTTTTTATATATGTTTAAAAGTTTGGATATTTATTTTTAATATGATAGCTAAAAAATAAAAACAGAAACACATGACAACCCGTGTTCTGTCTTTCCAGATGTGAACCTCAAGCCCTACACGATATATGAATATAGGATTTCTGCGTGGAACAGCTATGGGCAAGGATTCAGCCAAGCTGTTAAAGCCAGCACAAAAGAAGATGCACCTGAGGGTGTGAACCCGCCTCGGTGGAGCAAAGTGGGCGATCTCGAAGATACAGTTGTCTTACACTGGAAAAAACCTATACAATCAAATGGTATTAAGTGATTTTTAAAATAGAAACAACCTAATCTGTATTTCTGGGCCATCTCATCATCCACCATCTGGTGTGGTGCTCACGAAATTTTAGCATAAATAAACAATGCACAAGCTTGAATAGCACATTGTTTCTCTTAAATGAGAAACCCCCGGTAAAAATAAAGAGCCAAATGAAACATAGAGAATAAAAAGTAAGGAGACAGATCCTTCTCAGCAAGGAAAGGAAATCAAGAGATGGAGGCAGGCAGGAGACAGGAAAGAGACAAGGGATTTTTACAAAGGAATTGGACTCGTGCATAGTAGTGCATGCCTGCAATCCCAGCACTCGGGAGGCCGAGGCAGGAGGATCACTGAGGGTTCAAGACCAGCCTTGGCTACGAAGTGAGCTCAAGGCCAGCCTGAGCTACATAGAGAGACTCTGTTTCAAAAAGACAAAAAAAAAAAAATTGGATTATTAGGTACATGGACTGACTCTACTCAAGGAAGGCAAACTGCAAATGTGAATGAGAAATGGGGATAAGGGATCAAAAGATGGGGGGACCCAAGAGAGACGGGAAAGGGATGACACGGAAATTAGGGTGCACTATGCACAGGTACCAACTTCCTGCAAGGAGTGACATCGTGATGTACTACACGCATGTATTTATTATTATAATAAAAGAAATTCCTGGAGTCGTAACATTTCTGAGTTGTTTCCAAGTAACCAAAGCATGTTCAGGGGAGTCAAAATAGTTTTACCATTGAAAATCAATTTCCAAAATAGTTTTACCACTGAAAATCAATTTCCAAAATAGTTTTACCACTGAAAATCAATTTCAAAGTTTGACACTGAAGAGAAATAAACACAAATGACTTGATGATGTCAAGAATCCAGTCGTCCATGATAGTGTAAGTAAAACCTGCTTGAAAGTGACAATATGGAGCCAAATTAAAATTAAATATTGCCACGGTATCCCATTTCTTCAGGACACGAAGGCATGTAAGTCATTTGCAAAGAGTTAAAATCATACGACACTCTCGTACAGTCATTTCTCTGCCTTTTAGGTCCAGTCATTTACTATAGTCTTCTCCGAGATGGAGCTGAACGTTTTCGGGGAACTTCCTTAAGCTTCTCCGACACGGAGGGGATCCAGCAGTTCCACGAGTATTCCTACCAGCTGGAAGCTTGCACCGTGGCAGGCTGTACTGCCAGCCGCGAGGTAAGGAGCCTGAGGGACACTTCCTGTGACACAAAGCAAGGTCCCCTTCGCAGTGTAGTGAGCAGGGCATTCATTATTTACCCAGGTAGGCTCTAATACTTACCTCTGCAGAAGGGATCACTCTAAGGTAGATTTATCCAAGTATAACCCATATCCTCTCTTCCATGTTCTCCTCTCATCAGTTGTGATCGTGATTGCTGTGCTTTGGTACGATTTCTTCCCAGCCACACTCACGCTGAAGCTGGGTCACAGTGCACAGCCCTGGGAGGCAGACGGACCTAGAAAGACCTGGATCAGGAGAAGTCTGCAGGAGATCAGTGCTCTCTGAAGCTAGATCACTTCCCAGGAGCAGGCTGTTGAAGCAAGGCCGCCACTGGTCTCGTTCTTTTCACCAAAGCCTGTCTGTGCTTTTGCTTCCACCGTGAGATGATACAGCACAAGGTCCTCTCGGGAGACAGCCACCAGAACCAAGAGCCAGACATACAAACCCCTTTCCTTTATAAGTTGCCCACTTGGCTGTTATACTATTACAACAACAACCTACAGAGTGAAATACTGATACTCTATAAATCCAGAAACACTTTCAAACCATTCCTCAACTGAAAAGAACTTATATTTAAGTACCATATTTTTTTAAAAATGCTTGCTTTTTTTTTTTTTTCACTCAGAAACAGGGTCTCACTATACAGTTCTTTTTTTTTTTTTTCTTCTCTTTTGCAGCCCTGGGGATTGAACTCATGACCTTGTGCTTGCCAGGCAGGCGCTTATGCCACTGAGCTAAATCCTCAGCCCTCACTAAGCAGTTCTGATTGGCCTTGAGCTCTCTTTGTAGCCCAGGCTGGCCTTGAACTCACAGCAATCTTTTTGCCTCAGCCTCCCAAGGGCTGCGATTATAGACGCACATCACCACACCCAGAAAAATCCTTGCTTTTAAAAAATGGAAAAGAACAAATAAGTTTAGCACAGAAAATAATCAGTCATTAAGTCTTCACTAGTAGCCTTAGCAAGAAATAACAAAGACTTGAATTCAGGCACCAGGGATGTGAAAAGGGAATGTGAGAAAGATACGACAGAGAGCCGGGGGCATCTACAGGGCTGGCTATCAGCTCTGCAGAGAAACTGCAGCAAAGTCCCATGGACAGTTTCAAGACAGCTGGTTTGAGAAGTTTGTGGGTGTGGTGCCATTGTACCGGAAACATGTTTTTAAAAAGCTAAATGTTAAGAGTAAATAAGATTAAATTTTTAAATTAAAAATACTTAAAGAGAAGAAGCTGATAGCAGGGCAGCAGAAAAGTTATTATTTTACATAAAAATGTTTAATTGGACGTTGGATTAGGTAACTGGAGTTTGCTAGAAAGATCTATGCAGGAAATTAAAGTGATGAGTTTAAATGTGGGCATCCAGAGAAACTCTAGAGGGACAAAAAGCAGAATCCCATAGATGAGCATTGGGGAGCCCTAACAGAAAGAAGAAACAAAGACCCACAAAGAAAAGAAGGAAAAAACAAGCGGTTTAGGAGGAAAATAAAGAGAGAGCATTTCACAGAAGCCAACTGCGGTGTCAGCAGCAGCAGCAGGAGAGGAGCCGCAGGTACACCGGACAGCTCTGGTCTTTCCATTGTATACTTTAGCACAGCAGCATCTTCCTGCAGTGGAGGGATCAAGTGCAAAGTGCTCAGCGGTAGATAGGTGCAGGGGCAGAAGCCCAGGATCCCCAGACCTGCCCCAGCACCAGGGAGGAGCTGAGCTGCGGCCCACTGGTCCCGTAGCCTTCCTTTGCTTTTTAAACAGATCCAGCTCACATCTACCAGATGCCAGAACAATGGACTAAAAAGCAAAAGAAACCAAAAAAAAAAAAGCAGCCAGTGTTTGTCCAAAACTACATTTTGACATTATTGACTCACTAGCTGGGTGAGCTTTCATTTTTTTTTTCCTGTTCACTTGCTTGTTTTTCTAGGACAGCGATGCAGACACTATAAAATCATCCCTGGTGTCACCGGAAGAGCGCTCAAAGGTCTGCCCATTTATACGGCTCAAAGCAGATTACATGCGAGCAAGTCTGGATATAGGTTTTGCTCCATATTTACTGGTGCTTAAAATGTACCAAATCAGGCCATTAAAATGCAAACACACTGGTGGGCCATATGGAAGAGAGCTATCCGGAGTTCTCAGGGAAGACGCTCTGCCAGCCAGCTTCTCCTTGTTTAAACCGAGGGCTGAACTCCGCCGTCAGAATCGTTGTTGAACCTATGGTGATGAATGGTAGTGGGAGACTTATGTAATGTATTCAAGGTCAGATTTCATTGTTTAAATAGGAAGGGAGGAAAAGAATGAAAAACAAAAAAATGCAGGAGGAGACAGCTTCTCCGAGCCTGTGCTAATGGGCTCCAGCCAGGCCAGACAACAGCATTTTAAAACAAACGTGACATTCCTATTGTTCAGCAGACCCAGTGCACTGTTCCAATAAATCCCTGTTTAATTCCTCTGCTTCCAGGTAGTTGTCACCACCACCCAAGGAGTTCCAGAGAGCGTCAGGCCACCCAGCATCACAGCCCTGGATGCAGAGTCTCTGCATCTAAGCTGGAGTGTCCCAGGGAAACCAAATGGTGTCATTAAAGAATACCAGCTCTGGCAAGGTGGCAGAGGTCTCATCTACACTGACATCACTCACCGGAGGCAGCATACGGTCACAGGTGAAAAAAAAGCAGAAAAGCGACTGGAGGAGTCTGTCGTTACAGTGAGGGGGCAGGGCGTCCCAGGGGCGTGTGCTTGATATATGAGGTCACTTTGAAAGGACGTGTACTCTTGACATATGGTCAGGTCCCACTTATCCATGCTAATAGAAGAGCCCACACTGGCAGCAATAACCCACCACAGCCGAGAACTTCAGAAATAATTTATATTTGGCTTTGATATGCATTAGGAGTAAGGTTTTTGCATCAGTATTATTTTTTTTTTTCAAACAAACAGTGAGGTGCATTTCATTCCTCAAGGGTATCCTCACAGATAACCGGCTTAGGGCTGCCAAGAATGAACGAAAGGCAAGAGAAAATCACCTAGGAGCTGACATCCATCCGCTAAGTAGGTAATTCAGGCACACAGCTAGGTGACAGTTGACTGCTTGTGACTCTTATTACTGTACAAAGTAATTGTGTTACCTTAATTTTTGTATTATAGCACTGTGTTTATTATAACTAATAATGTGATGTAGTACAGCACGATAGCGTAATGTTAGATAATTGTAGTGACTGTAATAACAATTAACATGCGTTCGCTTGGATGTTGCTTTGAAGGAGAAAAGATGCATATTCCAGTGCAGGCAGCAGCAGCCCCCTCAGCAACTCTGCCTCATCACTGTGTGCTGTTTGAACCGCAGACCCTCATTGCGTGGTATTGTAGTGTCTGGCTTTTCTATGATCTCCCTCCAGTGCAGCACCAAGGGAACTGGGGCCTCACCCACCTTTTTCCATGCTGTACCAGTAATGCCTAGAATAACCCTCAACTCAGCAAGAGGAGCTAAACGAAGGCTTTCGGAATAAAGGAATTCCACACCTGAGCCCTCGCCTTCTGCCAAGTTGGCTGTCTTCACAAACCTGTGGTATAGAAAGCATTGTCACCTCCACGCTATAGGAGAGAATACTCTGAGAGATTCCGTATCTTAGCGCCTTACCTGGGTCCATGAGGTTGTCCCTCACCATTGTGAAACTTCAGATGCTGAAAATGTACTTGCACGCGGGAACATTGCTTTTCTCATCTCCAGATCCTCAGCCAACCCAGAGCCCATGGGCATGGAGAAATCCCTCATCCGTTCCAAGGACCACCTTGGATTCCTGTTTTCATTTCACTTGAAGTGAAGATCATAACAAGTGATGTAAATAGTTTGCTGTATATATGTGAACCTTGCCTTTGCATCGCACTTTGTCATCTTAAAGCACTATTTGCTCTTGAGCTATTTTGATTCCCATCCATCCCTACCTCCTAAGTGAGGGACATTTTATCAACCACATCTGAGCAGTGAGGAAGAGCTGACCTGCTCTGGGTGTCCCAGGCATCCCTCCTCCCCCTTGAAGGAAATCAGATCACATTGCATTCTCCAAACCAGGTTCCCCACTCTCAGAGTCCAGGAGGGCACACGCAGTGCCTGGAAGGAGAGTCCTGCTCCTGAGATGCTCTCTGTGAGTGGAAGAGTGATGTGCTGAGGGGTAACTGCAAATACCGGCCCACAGGTGCTGCGGGAGGACTGGTACAGACCTAGGGCAGGAACCATGACAGAGACTTGCAGTCCTCGGGCTGCTAACTAGATTTTTGAACATCAAAGCAATGCACGATACAACTTTGTACCAGTGAAGAGTAACAAACCAAGATCCACACTTAAAGACATTTCTTCTTATGGACTCTATCTATTTAACCAGCATTGGCTTAGAGCTGTTGCTTGTGGTACTGGTTTGCAATCTTTTTTAGAAGCCAGCGTTCATACACCAACAGAACAGATTCACCTGTACAGAACAGATTCACCTGTACATTCGAACCACCAGGCTTGATGGCCTCATTCATCATTAAATAATTGCAAAGATTTTTTTCTTTAAATTCCTTCCCTCTACCAGTTCTTCCTTTTGTTGTCATTTTCAATCAATATTTTTGCATCACAGGGGATTTCAAATACCGCAAGCCCTGGTGCCAGATACCCTCTTTTATTATGATTTTTTAAAAAGTCTATGCACATAATTTTAATCTTTACAAATCAAAAAATGGAAAATTCCTCTCGAGGTCATTTGATCTGTCCCTCTGCTCTGTTACAAATACACTTAGAGAATGTGTTGTTTGGGTAAGAACCCTACAAAGAGGGATTTCTTGGTTGAGTGAGAAAATAAACTGTCACTCAGCAAAACTTCACCAAGTACAGAGCCTTCTCCATGCAGTTCAGGTGAGACAGGAGCAGCACCTGCACTAGATAATCTCGTACCTGGGGCCTGTGTAACGTGGCACGTTTTATCTGCCAGCAAATACTCAGTTGCGCGGTTGCTCACTGACCAAATGCAGCAGCACCAAGTATTTATGATGTGAACGACTGTTTTATGGAGTTCATGGAATGAACTAAAATAATCAGATTTATTTTCCATTGCATCTCAAATATTTGATGAAAGGGCTGCCTGGACCCCCGAGGATGACTGTGTTGGTTTCCTCATCATTTCCAAAACCTTGGCATTCCCTGGGCAGCAGAGCGCTAATGAAGCTGTAACACGCGTCTTCCTGGAGCCTGAAAACTCGAGGGCCTGGGCGGTGACAGAGGGAGCGCCTGCCCCTTGCCTCAGCCCCATTGTCTCCCGCTTCTTTTTAATTACCTCGAAGCTTTAGAAACATGATCTGGTAAATGCTGTGTGGGAATAGCTAGCGAGGAAGAAGGCACTCATCACGTGAGATCCATAAATTGCTTATAATCCTCTCAAGATGTTAAGAAAAAAAGCATTAAGTAATTGAAGACAGGAAGTCCTCCGTTAATTATTTAGAGGTGTTATCAATGCTTTAAACCAAAGCGTTTTCTGCTATCGCAGTGAGCGGAGCCCCTGGGGGACCCTCACAGAAGCGACCATCATCTTCTCATATTCGCTAATGCAAACAGCGCGTGGCAGCTTGTCAATAAAGGACCCGTCCCATCATCCATTGCTAAACACCTCCGCCACCCACACAGGACAAGGCTGAGGCCAGTCTTTGAGCAGCCACTGCTTTCTCCACGAGCCTCCTAACATGGGCTTGGGAAAGGGCACAAGGAAAAGGGATTAGCTGATGTATGAGGGCCACTGAGCAAACGAATGCATTCATTGTGTCCTCTTTAGAAGCAGCTACGATTGCAACTTTTGTGTCTCATAAATGGGGAAATTGCTTCCCAAATCATTCATTACCGTTGTTGATAGTTGGATTTCACCAAAACCCACTGTTCACTTAGCAAAGGGAGAACAATTTGCCCTCCTTTCTAGTCCTCTTAGGAGTTAGTGAAAACCTCGTAATGCTAAATAATATAAACCCTAGCCGTACTGTTTGTAGCAGGAAGTAATGTTACATTGCAATGATATCCTACCCACCACCTTTGAAAAACAGAGCATGGTTTGATCCACAGTATATCAAGATGTGAAAATTCCTTTCAACGGATTTTGCTTTAGAAAACTCTGCCACTTGTCCCCATAGTATCTTTCCTCTTGAGTTATCTATTCCACCTATAATTTCCTCTTTCAGTGTCTCTATTCCTCAGCTACTAGGTAAGCTTTTGAAGGACAGAGACAATAGCTTCTTATTTGCCATTGTACTCCCAGTATCTATCACAATGCCTAACATATTCAAAAATGTGTCAAATTAGTAAATATTAGTAAACAATAGTAGTTAAGTGATCATATTCTGTTCTCATTGTAGATAAAACTCCATTGTCAATAATATCTAAATTGCAGGCAGGAGCATCTACATTATTTGCAGGACTTATTGCAAAGTGAAAATTCAAGCTCCCTTGTTCTGAAATTATTAAGAATTTCAAGACAGTGAACAGAATCTTGCATTACTCCGGGGCATTTCTAAGCATGCAACCCTACCTGACTGCCCAAACCTGTGAAGCAATCCCTGACCCCCAGCAGTCTGAACTACAGGCCATTTCTTTAACTGAGACAGGAATAAAAGTAAGATGGCAGCCATGTTGCTAAAATAGCTTCAGGTGCTTCTGGAGTTCTCTGGAATGTTCTGGGCTGCATTTCCTTGTGCTGCTTAACCACTGACCACTAAGCACTGGATCTGCAGAGGCAGACATTACAACTAATTGCATTTCCATTTTTCCAACTGAAGAAAAACTATTTTGCACCTCTCTATGTATCTATGATAGCATCATTCTTTCTCTCTTTAAACCTACTTTTTAAAAGGTTAAAGCTAAAAGATTATAGTCAGCAAACCTCTCAGCACTAACTTTCAAGGAATAAAACATTGTTCCCTAAAATTCTAAGTCATGCAAGTTTTTTACCTGAGTGATCAAGACTTTTGTTTTGCCCAGTGGGTCTACCCAACCTCTTAGCTCTGCAGCATACTCCTTGACACAAAATTTTATTATTGAAAAAGAAAACTGCCAGAAAATGCAGAAAAGAGACCTCAGTCTCTTGCCACTTTGAACTCTGAGAAGAAAAGTTCTTATTAAAGTATTGTCTTAGGGACCAGGGATTTAGCTCAGTGGCATAAGCACCTGCCTGTCAAGAACGAGGTTGCGAGTTCAATCCCTAGTACCAAAAAAAATATATATATATATTCCTTCCTCATAGCTGAGGCACAATACTCAACACCTAAAATTTAAGAGGAAAGGATTATCTTGGCTCCTATTTTTGTAGAGGTTTCAGTTCACAGTCGGCTGGCTCCAAGGCGTGGTGGAGAGGCTTAGCAGAGGAGAAAAAGCTCATGGCATGGCAGGTGGGAAGCAGGAATGGGTCAAGGAGAAGGGGGGAGAATCTGTATATATATCTATATATAGTAGGTAGATAGACAGACAGACAGACCCTCCCAGGCCACAGAGCAGTAGCCCACCTCTTGCCACCAGCATCACACCCAGCTATAAACTCATCAGTGGTCCGATCCAGTACCACACACCCATGACCTAGTCACTCCTGGAAGCCCAGCCTATGAGAGCATGAGGCTTTGGGAAGCATCTAGATGTAAGCCAGATACTGTCACAAAACCATAGTAAGAGCAAGGGATTTAGCAATTAACTAAATACTGGCCGTGATGTTAATCTATCTTTGGAAAGAGTCTGCCAAAGAAATCATTCATTTAGGAAGGGCTCCGTAGGGCGAGTCTGATGACTCAGATATTGGGGTGAGGAGTCTAAGCTATGACCTAGAATTTCATATAAAATTAAAAAATGAGAATGCAAATTTGCTTGTAGCAAGCAGCTGAGATTGAAATTCACAGCACTATCTCACTAGTACTTTTAATGCTTTGATGTCCAGTTCATATGCTCTATCAACTGAATGCATAGAACAATACAGGAAATGGGAATATTACCAGTGACAGCTCGGGGAAGGGCAGGAAACTGGCTTGACTCATAGCATGTAGACTGCAGTGGCCCGCACCATGCCAAAGAGGAGAACTTCAACATGGAAACTCCAGCTTCATAATAAAACTCTGTAAAAGATGTCACAATTCAGATGTACCTTCAAAAGTTTAAAGTAATTCCCTGATGCTTTTCTGTATCAGTACTAAACATCTGAGTTTTCACATGTAATCAGATTCATTCAACGTAGAATTGGAATCCAACTCTACCATTACAGCCAAGACTATCAGTGGGTGCTGGAATTCCTGGAACTCTCCACAAACAAAGATACGGTGGAGGGTGACCTAGACCCCAGGCAAGCAAGGGGAAGGAAGTGCCCCTGCCCTTGTGGCAGAGATGGGGCAGCTCACACATCCACTGTGGGTGAAATGGTGCCAGGACAGATTACGTGCACATAGGATGGTCATTTCCAATATGTGACAACCTGCTATGACTTAGCTTCTGAAATGTCTGTCACATGTCTTGTGTTCAGAGATGGGGGCCTTTGGAAAGTGACTGCCTTGTGGAGGTGCTGTATTCATCAGCTGATTGGTCTGTTGGTGACTTCATTGAGGAAGGTGCTATTGAGAGGTGGGGCCTGATCAGATCAGCAGGTCACTGAGGATGTGGCTTTGGAGGGTGTGTTCTTATCCCTGGCTCCTGCCTTCTCTCTGCCTCCCGGCTGCCATGGTTAAGCATGCCTTTCAGCCAACTAACCACTGACTGAATTCCCCTAAACCATGAGCCAAGTAAACCTTTCATCCCAGTGATGGGAAAGTTAACCAGTACACCACGTAACAAAGGCTGGAGCAAACCAGGTCTCTTAGCACTGAAACTAATCACTGACCACACTGATCAACAAACCATGGAATTGTATCTTTAAAATCAATACCCAAAAATTATATGTGCTTTATGGAGTACTATTTCAGTATATACATACATTGCATATGGTTTAAATCAGGATAAAGGTATGTATTTCCTCAAATATTTATCATTTCTATGGTGAAAACGTTCAAAATTCTTCAAGAGCTTTTTTGAAGTACACAATATATCATCTTTATCTGCCCTTCTATGCAATAGCTTCTCACACCTAACTCTACATATATGTTGATCAACCTTTTGAATTATATACTCTTTAGGACTATCTGTGAGTTCCTTAGAAAATAACAGATGACACTATAGAGTAATTGGCTGGATGGTTTGAAGTGAAATTATTATGGACAAAGTGCCTTTGCCTGACTATTTATCTGGGCATTAAAAATGAGGAACAAGCTGTTCTTTAGAAATACATCAGATCTAACTTACATAGACAGGAGTTTTGTTTGCCAGATCATACCTTCCTGCAGCCCAGGAGGACTTCTGCGGTCCCTGTTTAGCATACATCTGCTCTGGAAAGCAATGCTCCTCGGAAGTGTACTTGGGATGCGTTTGGTTCGGTTCTGCCTTTTTCCTTTAAAAGAGAACATTATTCCCTGTAGAGAGATTCGGGTAATTCGCAGCCACACTCATCTTCACTCTGCTGAAATGTTAAGTGCTTGGCTTTTCTCCATGCATTTGCCTTTCTCCCCTATACGACTGCTATTTCCCACTCTTTTAATTCGATACTGAGCGCTTGAATGATGTTTTCTTTTCTCCTTCTACTCTTCGACTTCAGGATTAAGTTACAGTCAGAATGGTTCCTTTGAGACATCCCTTTATTTCACTCTTCTCATCCTGATCAATTCATAAATAGTTTCCAATTGGTGTGCCATTTTCATTGCCTGTTGCCAATATTTCATCTATATCTCATTTTAAAGGCTACCAATAGGGGCTTACTTAAAATGACAGCAAATTCCAGTGGATTTTTATTGAGTTGTACAGAATCGTATCTATGAAAGGTCATTCAGTGCATGTAAATCATCTGTGCCTGATGGTAGCTGACGCTTTACTAACAAAAGCGTCTGAGCCTATTAGTAACCCAATCTCCTCGACCATATGGAAAATACAAGGTCTAAAAAAATACAGAAAAAGGTGAGTTTGGGTATTGTCTTTCCTCAAGTTAATCTGCAGCTCAATTAACCAGTTTGTGCTCTGATACCCACAGTTTACAGACATAGAAACTGAGGCACCTTGGAAGCCAAAACCTACAGCTGGTCATGGTTGGTCAGTCAGTCATGCTTAGCTAACAGTAGGGTGCAAACCGTCTCTCTTTAGACCCCTCTTCTAACAGCTGTGCTCCCCGGCCTCAGCATGGACTCACAAAAATATTCAAAATTGAAGTCTTGAAGTATTGATTCCCACTTGGACTTGTTAAATTACGGGAAATTTTCCTGGGCTTTGAGTTACCTTGGTCACTGTTTTCTTTACAGGGTTAAGAAGCCTGACCCAGTTGCTCCAGGCCACCTTTCGTGGTCCCCCTCACAAGTTTCAGTCCTGACCTGTGCTTTCTTATCTCTGTGCCCAGCATCCTGCAGTGTCCTGGGGTTAGCGCCCCCTCACACAGCAAACCTCACAGCACAGACCCCAGGCCGCAGGCATGTGTGTGAACACGGCGGCGGAGCACGGGGGAGAAGCCCCTAGGGGTGAAGGCTTAGGAAACACTGGCCAGCGTTACTCATGAAACTTAGTCACTTCTTTCAAAATAAATGTTCTCGTGAAATCTATTAAGTGTATACTGTTTAATAAAAAAGAGAAAAACACAACCACCTCAAAAAACAAAAACCCTTGAGTTCTTTTTATTGTTTTCTTTTCATTTTGTACTTTTTGTACTGACTGCCTGTTTGAACGAAATCTTTTTGACAAGCTTCTTTCATTTTAAGAGTAGCCGTGATGTATACGATTAATATTTGTGGATTAAAAATACTGATTTTGGGCTCAGTAGCCCAGCGTAGCACTTAGGTGATCCCAGGAGGATCAGGCCTGGTGGGAGAGCCATAGTCCAGCCACTTCCCAGGCCCAACTGCTCATTCACTGGAGAATGTTTGATTATTTGAGCTTCAGTTTTCCTATCTATTCCTGCTCTAGTGATATTCAAAGCAAAGGCTTTCCAGGTATAGAAGAAGTGATTCATGCTGCTGCCTGCTCTTTATCTGAAAAACTTCTGACTACTTCTAGCTGCTCGAAGACACATCACTGAGTCTAAGGGAAGAGGAATGGCCGTGGCCCATGTATAACACGCCCCTCTGTGTCAGCACACATTAGCGATGATTTTAAGATCAGCGTCTTTAATATGAATGCTTTTAAGTGTACAAACACACTTAGTAAATGGGCACCTATTAGCTCCTAATAATAAAAAAATCTGAGCTGTGACCTCATTCAGGGCTACCTGAGGTTTCCAGGATCTGTTTCTTTTCATTTCTGAGCTTTGCCCCATTCTCCAGCACTATGTGGTCTGAAAGGAACACCCAACAGCTGTGACCAAAGTGTGGTCCTAGGCATAGCTCTCACTGATTTATGTTGCACACTGGATTCTGAGCCAATACCATGCAAAGAGAATGTGATGCTGTGTCTATGCCTGTTTCTGTGTCCACCCCTCAATTCATGGGGAACTAACTCTAGGTAAAGCTTGGAAGCTAAGAGTGACCAAAAAGACCAGGCTCTCTGAGGAAAACCACGAGTTTGCTGTAAGAAGACTGAGACAGTGAATCTCGATGTAAATATGGCAGGCATGGAGTAGTTTGATGTACACAGGCAGGCATCATGGGAAATGAGCCTGTGTATCTCTGCCCGTGTCCCTGCATGCCCTGCTCTTGTCCTAGCTGGCACACCCCCATTTCAGGACAGACCAAAGCTGAAGAGGACAAACTGTCATGGATTAGACAACACTCAGCCTCCTCACCTCGCTTTGGGTTCCTTCACATCCCATCTTGGCTTCCTGGCTCTTTAGTCCTTCTCTCTCTTTTACCATGTGGATCATTTCCACCCCACCCCAAATCGTTAAATCTCTTTATCTGAAAGCTTAACAAACCTCTGCTCTTATCACAAGGCCTTTGTTATTTTTACCAAATCTTGACACCATATATACTCTTATCTTTTATTATTAACATGTATTAATCGTCCATGGGTTCAGTGTGATATTTCAACCCATGGCCTACATTATGCACTAACCCATTCCAGCCTCTATCACCACCTTTCAAACCTTGGGTAGTCATTTTTCTACTCCAGAGCACTTTTCTTATAACATCAACATATATGGGAGAACATTTGGTACTTGTCTTTCCGTGATTGACTCATTCCCCTCAACATCTTCCAGCTCCATTTGTACTGGAAACAACATTTCACTCATCATTACTGTGGCTCTGCAGTTATCCTGATGTTGAGCAAGGAGACAGCTCCAGTCGTGGAGCCCTCTGTGTCTGGCAATGTGTTTGAGCTCCTCTGGCTTCTGGGCTGAGTCTTTGGCCTCCTGGCCAGGTTCTCCACACCCCTTCATTCCATTGCCCAGTCACTTCAAGAGAAGCACAGTCCCTCCGTTATCCCTGAACCCACACTCTGCTTGAGCACCTAACTCCCTCGGCCTCTCCAAAGTTCCTAAGTTACCGGCTGCTCTCTCTGCTGGACCGCTTCCTACTGCCTACTGGCCTTCAGGTGTTCTGGATAAAGAAGAAATCCCTCCAGAAAGATCTGTAAGGAAAAAGACAATTTCTGTTTCTTCTGTACATGAATTTTTTTCTCTTAATCATTCCCCTGGTTATAAATACCTTCAATTCTCTAACCAACTTTACTACACTTCTGTGGTGATTACTTCCCTCCTAACAGCCATCCGCAAGTTTCCTTCAGCAGTTACTGCTTGTCTGAAACCAGAACAGCCAGAACACAAAATGAGGAAGAGAACTGAGGTAATTAATATTCCAGGAAAAAGCTCTTGAGGATAAACGGCCTAAAATGCAATATTTCTTCACTTTGGCCAACTATACTCATATCTGGTCTTCAGAAAAAATAATCTAGAAAATAATTATTATTTACAAATTGCATTAACGTTGCTACTATTTTGATGATAATTGGACAGGTAGTTTTTGTTTGTTTGTTTTTGATACCAGGGATTGAACTCATGACGTCACACCTGCCCAGCAGGTGCTTGTGCCTCTGAACTGAACCCCAGGGGAAAAATCTCTGACTCAGTGAAGTAGATTCTGGGGCAGATTCTCATGGGATTCTTGGAAAGGCCTGGTGCGGTCAGACTGTGCTGCCACTGGACACAGGAGACCCACAGCTTTGCCATCCATATGGAGAACTGTTATGAGCTTGCTCTGCTCTCGCCGATAACTCATATCTAGCCCCTGACATAGGCACTAGAGGAGGAAAAGACCAAAACACACACACACACACTCAAAATGCCATCCCTGCTCCCAAAGCTCTTGCATTCCGACAGAGAAGTGAGATCCTGGATGCATCTGTTACAAGGGTCAAGACCCCCGTTTTCAGTAGAGTGGAAGCGGCTATCGTGAGGCCAAATCCGTTCACTGCCGCAGTTTTGACTTTCATCCTGGAAGTCCCCTTCCATCTCCTTTTGAGCTCTGTATTAGCATTTCTCCATAAGCTTTTTTCATACCTACATGGCCTGGGCATGACTTAGATCTTACTCATATTCTTCATCTCTAAATCAGGTAAATATCAAAATTATGTAAATCCTCCATAATAACCAAACAGAAGATCATAATCAAATAAGTATCTGCATCTTATCACTAAGACGATAAAGAAACGCAAGGGACCCGGAAGGTGGATCCAGGAGCTGCCACCGTTGCTTTCATGGAGAACCCAAAATACTGCTCCTGATCTAAACAAACCATATTGTTAATTTTTTTTCACTCATTTAACAAGCACCTTCTCCCTGCCTGACATATGTGAAGGATATAGTGAGAGGCAAAATGCAGTCCTGGTCTCTTCCAGAGCTTACACCCTACGAGGGCAGACGAGCAGAGGTAAGTCTAGGAGAGGTGAAAATCATCTAAACAGATAAAGAAGGGATACAGGTGGTATTTAGATAGGGTGGTCAAAATCTTTGAAAATGTAGCCTCTGAGCAAAATTCTGCATAAAATGACAGTGTGACACGTGATCGTGTATGGAGGAAACCCACCACCATGAAAAGAACAAAAGAGTGAAACTCACTGCAAACTCATGAAAAATATGCATAAGGACCACTGTATCCATACCATAGTTTGGTGTAATTATTTGACAGTTGCACAAAATTATTATTCATTGTTTAAAAATTTACAGAAAGCTTTGCTATTTGAACTTTCCCGAGAATCAAGGAAAGAAATGTCTCTAAGTTTCAATATAGTCTTCATTGAACACTGCTGAGTCTTAATGTTGCTTCTGCTCATATAAAATACTACTCTGGGTATCCCATTTCATCTTCTCATATGAGCTACATGCTATAGTGATTCCCCATTTTATAGATCAGTAGACCAAGGCAAAGGGAAGCTCTAATTCCTCCAAGGTCACCAGCCACGGAGTCATGAAATATAACAATATACAACTTCTGTTGAAAATGGAGGAAGTCATTTGGTTTTTTTCCCTGATAACTTATTGAGCAATTACTGTGATGCATCATATTCAAAATACAAAAGGAGTGATAAGTGCTATCTTCTCACCTTCTTTTCTTTAATCTGCATGTGAAACCAACATATGCAAGAAGTACGAAGCTGAAAAGTGTTAATATTCGCCGCATATGGCTTGAGGCTGGGAGATGTTGAATATAACCTTTTAATTTTTTTTTTCTGCTGCTATTCCTACAAAAATCATTTGCAGAAACTGGGGTGGTTGGCCTGGAGAAGAGAAGACTTGAGGGATTTGATGACTGTCTACAAAAATTTAAAGAATTGTCAAGTGGAAAAGGAATTAGATTTGTTCTATATGTCCCCAAAGGTGGGAGTGATAGAAAGACTGACCACAGAATAAGGGAGAATGTCCACACCGTGCAAAGAGAACTCTAGAGCTCTGTGGAGACAGGCTGGGCTCCCTGGGCCTCGCGGTGCTGGCTTGCGTGCAGAGGTCACTCAGGCAGACCAACTTCTGCGGTGCCATCTACAGGGAAATCAGTACCAGGATAGCTGGAGCTGGTTAAGAAGGTGTTCTTTTAATCGGTGAGTTAATGAAGTTCTTGCTACAGCTTAACTGCTTATAAAGTTCATCTCTTCATTAAAGAGACTTTTTCCAGAACCCGTGGGTCTGGTTCAGTGGTACAGTGTTTGCCTCCCATATACCAAACTCCGGATTCCATCCTAACACCGAAGCAAAAATGTGTTTCATTTGCTTTCATACCATAGCTGCGACTCTGCGTGTTCCTTCTGGAGCTCACCTGGTAATAAATAATCCTCTCTCCTTTGTTCTGCCTAGGTCTGCAGCCTTACACCAACTACAGCTTCTCGCTCACGGCTTGTACATCTGCCGGGTGCACCTCCAGCGAGCCTTTTCTAGGTCAGACGCTGCAGGCAGCCCCACAAGGTAATGAAAAATATCCGTTTTGGGGGGAAGAAGTTTTCATTTGGCCTTTTAAATCGTATCTTCTAAACTCTCTGATAACAAAGAAGAAGGGAGAAAGTAGACAAGGAAAAACAGTCAGGTGTGTTAGACTCCTGTCCTTGGGCCATAGCGACCTCTCTAGGTGAGTTCCCTTTCAACCCCTTAAATCTACCTTTGCTTTTTCTGGAGTAAAAATTCTCAGACTTGGGTAGGAAGTTGTTGAAAGACTCAAAAGTTAAATATGTTTCTAGATAATTCTCATCTAACATCAGAACCATGCTTACTGCTAAAGTTGGCTAAAATCTTCTCTGCCCTCGAGAACTAGCCATAAAGTAGGAAGAACAGCAGGATAAAGACCCAGACGTGTTAGAGAACGAAGGACACACAGATTAATCCGGGAGATATCACAACCCACGTGGGCACCTGGGAAGGTGTTTGGGGGCAAAAGACATCTAAGGGCGGCCACCAGGACAGAACTCTTAACAATGGACAAGACACACAGTCAGTGTTAAGTGGTGCTATCACCCTAGCCGGTATCTGGGTGGTTTCTATTAAATTTAAATTCTTAATTCCTTGTGCCACAACACTTCCGTTCTCATTTTCTAACCCGGAACCATGCCACATCAACAAAGAAGCAGGTGACAGAATATTTGTTGAAGACCTTTTTTTTTTTCTATCTGAATGATAAAATGGTGTTAGTAGAGGACTTCCTAAATAAATTCAAGTTTTATGATACTGTGGAATTTCCATGCATAAATTTTAAAAAATGAGGTTACATGTACATATAAAGAAGTTATGAAACCACACTAATATCTTTTGTATAAAAACCCATACAGGAAATATCATTCATTTCTAATACTAAATAAACAAGTAAATAGAAAAATATTCTGGAAGTATATGCACCTGACACCCATGGTCGCCTGTAGGTTGGAACTGGAATAGGTGATATCATTTACTTTTGTGAGGTAAATTTGTTTGGAAGCTTGTGCAGAATTACCTAATTATTTTGTTAATCTTTGTCATGTGCCTGTTTTATCTGTGGGAAAACCAAGGCATAAATAAGATTCTAAACAGAAATACAATGTTAATTACCACAGTGGAGTCCTCAGCTCCTTGCCCATTAGTCTTCGAATGTAAGGGTTGTTGTATCTCTGAATATTAGACTTGAACTTCCTACCAGTAAATGGGGAATAAAATGGAAAATTCCACATATGGGGCATATGGCTCCTCCCCAGGAACTCACTAATGATGTTTTCTATATAAAGAATGTTTCATGTCAAAAAGCTTAGCGTTCCGTTGAAAGGAAGAAACCAGCAGTGGATTTTTTGGAAAGGTAAACTATCAAATGGATACTTTCACAATAATGGGTAATTTCTAAAGGATCAACCAGTTTTGGCTGAAAACCAAGCCTGATAAAATAACAGGGTTTCTTATTCCAGTTTACTCACCAATTCATGTATCTAAATTCTTTAAAAATAAGAATCTCTTTTCCCCTTCCCCCAATAAAATTTCTTGAAAAAGTTCAGATTTTATGGCTTAAAAAGTATAACTTTCAGAGTGCAGAGGAACAGTAGGAGAAATGTTGCCCTTAACTTTATGCATCTTTCCTTTAACAGGAATCACTGTGCAGACTTAATCTAGTAAGTAAGCTGTGTCTGCAGGGAAAACATGGATTCAGAGGCATGTCCTGCCTGTAAAAGTGCCATGTATGTAGAATATGTATATGAAATAAATGTGGTTTGAAAGCTTAACTTGGGATTTTTCAGGGGAAAAATCAGCAATAACCTTCTCATTGTTTCACTGCAAATAGAAGATAACATGTTGTATTTTTAATTACTGACCTAGGTAGAGCTAAGTATAAAATGTCACTTTTGAAGGAAATCAGGCAAAGTTTCAAGGTCTGATATCTGAGACTCTTCAGTGGGTATAGAGAGAATTAAAGGAAGCATTTGTTTGGGGCCACCTGAGCTCATTTCTCACTTTTCAATTAGAAAAAAAGTTAACACACATTTTGACTTCATGACAAGTTGGACAGAGTTCCTTCCAATTTTATCTGCATAGCAAATTGTCTACCTTTAGGCATATGCTGTAATGGGAAGAGTTTGAATTGGGTTGTTGTTCACTTTTAACAGAACCATTACCACCCTGGTGAGCTCTGATGTCTTTAGAGATACATAGTGCAAACCTGCAGGCATGCTTCCCCAGAAAATCAGCAGCAGCAAAAGCAAAAAGGGGAAGAAAACCAACCTGCCTCAGTTTCCCTCCAGCAGCATCTTCTTCTGTCCTTCTGTATTCACTGATGCTTCTTTGGACATCTCTTCTACTCCTTGCTTGAATAACTCCACATTGTCCTCTGCAAGGCCTGGCTTTCTCTCCTGCAGAAGGGCTGGGAGCCGCTCAGCATCAAAGGTCTCAGGAAGGCTGTACTCACAGGTCAAGGGCTGCATACCCACTTCTCTGGTTCACAGTCACATTTGGGAGTTTTTCAAATACTTTAACCTCATAGCTTTAACACTTAACCTCTGTCTGCCAAGCGTGCTCTCCAATCTGCCTTTCTTTCTGTGTCCTTGGAGATACTACCATCAACCACCTCACCTTCTTAATGCTTTTCTTTTCCTCCAATTCTAATGCATAATTTTTCACAAAATCTTGCTAATAATAAGTCTCAAGGATTTTTTTTTAAAGTCTGTTCTTTTTCATCCCTCCGCCATTATCTGAATTTGGATTCTTCTGACTTCTCTGGATTCTCTTAACTAGATGGCCTGCCTCTGGTCATTTTTAGTTTTTCTCATATCTCCCCTCCCAATTCTTCCTCCTTTGCCAAAAAAAAAAAATGCATATCTCATGTTAAAACCTCCCTAAAACCCTATGTTATTCCATGGGAACATAAATTCATATCTTTTCAGCAAATGCACTTCCCCAGGTTTATCCTCTGCTAAATCCACACTGCTAAGTTCAGTGTGGCCCACTATGAGTAACAGTGCAGCTGAACCCTCCCTCCCGGCTGTAACTAAGGGTGGGTGCTCTCAGCCTGGACAGCCTGCTCCTGCATCCTCACTCAGCTAACTTGATTGCTCCAGATGGGGTTCCTATGTCTTCTTTTCCAGCAATCTTCCCAACTGGGGCGACCACTAGAAAGCACTGTGTCTTTATTCGCCTGGTGATGTGGGACTCTATTTAATGTGACCACCTTCTTCCCACCTGTCCCTTTTACACTCCCAGTCTGTCTCGGGTCACCTGTCCTAAGTGTTCTCCCAGCCTCTGTGGGGACTTATCACACTGGATTATAATCTTTTATTTATATATTTTATTCATTTTTCTGCTACAAACTCCTTCAAGGGTAAGGAGGGTCTCTTTCTCACCAACATCCACAATGCCCAAGAAAATGACACGAAGTCAGAAAGAATGTTGAATGAATAAACTAGCAATAATAAACAGTCCAGAAACCAAGCATTCCTGATACGAGTTAATACAAAATGGCTCTCAGCACCAGATTTAAGAGGAAAGCCAATCCACAATACATGCTTGGGTTTTTTAAATGGGAATAAAGAGTTACAGGAACACAAGAAGTGGGTAATGTTGCGTGGAAGTCAAGGTAAGTTTAATATAGACCCAGCATGTGTGCTCTGTCTCTGATAGCCATTACACCAAAAGACTCACCAAGGCTCGCCTCGTGAGACTACCCTTGTGCCTTTCAGTTAGTTTACGCCCTTCACATCCTCCCCTGTCATCTCCCTCACTGTCACCACTTTTGTCTTTGAACTGCCTTAGTTCTGCCTTCTGTGACACAGCACTGGCTTTGCAGGTGCTACCAGGATTTGGAGATAGAACAGCAAGTTCTCCTCTTGGAACTCACTAAGACAATTCCCCAAAGGTGAATCTTCCTCTAGCAAATATTTTTTACAATTAATAAGATAACAGCGTTCCATATCACTATAAAAATAAAAACATCATACTGACTAGTTATTCGTATGTTTGAACTTGATCTTCTCAACCAAGCCAGCAAGCACCAAGTTATTACCAACTTCAACAGAGCATTTGTGGGCTTGTATGAATACAAAACTGAACTTCTATATAAAATGTGAAACAAACCTAAAATTCTGTTTCATTATTTTTCATCAGTAGCTCCATACCCATAGGCCACACTGACGGGTTCAAATTGGGAAGTAAGCCTAGGTTCTTTTAGTGTCTTAGTGATTTTTAATATATCCCTCAAGGTGAGAAAGATATGACTATGAAAAGATAATAAACTAAACCTTTCTACTTTATCTCTTGAATCAACAAATTAATACCATGTTTAAATCAGGACTCACAACGCTTGGTTGAGTCATCTAGCAGCTGGTGGCAGAGAATCTGAGGCATCATTGTTTGCTGTGCTTTGTGGATTTTTCCAAGTATCTAGCACAGAGCAAGCTCTGAGAACAAATTAGACCACTTTCTTCTCAGACTGTGTAGACAGTCTCTATGCTTGAGACATTTTGAGATCTATCTAAAAGTTTTGTAGGATGCTGCTACATAAATCATATTTCAATGTTCTTAAAATTTTTTCTCCTAAAAATGTCCAAATTTTACCCTTTACAAAGTAATTTATGCAGGAGATACAATTGTCCCAAAGCTATTGATTACAGGGAACCTAATATAATGAAAGGAGTTTTTTTTTTCTTTTTTAAGTTGTGTCTTGATTACTTTTCTCTCATTGCTGAGACAAAGTATCTAGCACCCAAAATTAAAGAAGAAAAAGTTTATTTAGCTCACAGTTTGTGGAAGTTTCAGTCCATAATCAGCTGCCTCCAAGGGAGGGTAGCATGGCACAGGGGCAATACTTCAAGGGAGCAGAAGACAGAAAAAGCAGCAAAAGCAAAAAGTAGAGAGAGAAAAACTTCTTCTCCCTTATATTGCAAGCAGTCTGCCACACCCACACCCCAGGCAAGTGTAGCACTTAGACCATCTCCCTGCCCTGCCCTTGCAAAGGCTGAGAGGCTTAGGTAAACTTCTAAACTTCTCAAGTTGATACAATGTATCATCCATTATATAAGTTCCAGAAGAGAGTTACCCTGTCTACTTAGACCATAACTCGATGAAGACATGCAGTGGTAGGACTGATATTTCTCAAGGTAGATTCTCTATCAATGGGTTATACATCTATAGGAGTATTTAAAATTTTGACCCTGAAATATAGTTGTGTGTGACTATTTTGTCTTTTATACTGAAGGGTAAATTCTTTGAAACAATTAACCACAGCTTAGTTATCTTTGTGTTCCCTACAATTGCTACAAGTGCCTACTGTAATATTTTGCTGAAAGTAGTGTACATTAAACTTGGGGCTCAGTGAGACATCTCGTCGTTCAAATTATTCATTTAATGTTTGTGTTAGTCAGTGTTCCTATTGCTGGATGCAATGCCAGACAGATATGAATTAAAGATGGACAGGTTTAATTTGCCCTAATTAATTCAACACTTTTACCTGCAAATTCTCAATACATGGGCAAGATGTCTGCAGATTTTCTGTCAGAGTGTAACACACACAGCCTGCAGTTCAACTTCCACTGAACTCCTTGTTCCCAGTTGAAACCTCCCTGACCTTTACTACCCGAATTCCTATCAGCCTTCTTGCCTTCTGAGCTCTCGCCAGAATCACTCATCAATCTCTGCTTACTACAGTCTAAAGTTCGTCTAGTCCACATTCCAGACCTTTCCAGACTCACCCTACAGACCAGTTCTCCTACCCCACACAGTCAAATGCAGTCAGAGCAACAACTCTATTTTTCTAGTATTAATTGTTTGTGTTAGTTGACTTTCCTGTTGCCAGACACGAGAATGGATACCTACAGTTTAAAGGAAAAACTTAAAAAGTAAAATAAAATAGAAGCATAATTTCGCTTATGCTTTAAGGGGGTTAAGTTCATGGTCAGCTAGCTGTGTCTAAAGCAGAACACTCTAGTCCAAGGGCAGAGCAAAGATTATTAGTTTATAATACCTGGGAGGCAGAGCAGAGGAACAGTACCACAGAGGAATGGAGCAAAGAACAGATGTAGTCCAAGGCCTCCATGACTCACCTAAACAAAAAAATGATGCTCCAGTAATCCCTGGGAGGATCCCAGAGCCAATCAAGTTGACACTCTACCTTGTCACAATATTTATTGGGCACCATGCTCTTAATATACACTGACAAACAAAACAGAGAGTATCCCTGATTTCATGGAACTGACTTTACTTGGAAGCAAGAGAAGGAGTGTACTTCCCAACTGTAACAAAGTAAAAATAATGTCAAAAAAGGACAATGATTATGATATTATGAATCTTGAACTGGAAGTAGAAAGCAATATATGGTAGAGAAAAACAAAGTTTCAATCCTGTTACCGAGGATTAGCATTAGGGAAGGAAAGCCAAAGAAATCTTTACTAAATAAGATGATATTTATGCAGATAAGTGATGAGAATAAAGCTAAAAAATGGCATGGTGTCAGTACATCAGGGTTCCAGGCAGAGAGAGTGAAAGTACGGACACCCACAGTTAGGAAAGATCTTAACTTATTCTGCAGGTAGAAAGGATTCCTGTGTGACTGGAGGTTAATAAATGATGGAGAACATGATGCCAAGTGTGCCAGAGGCAGAGAAGTATGGGGTCAGACAGTTAACTGTAGGACTTGGGATCATATTGCATAAACAAATTTCTAAGACTTGCATATCTCATAAAGATTATAGTAGCTGGTGTATACATTTACACGCTTGCATAAAGAGTCTGGTGGTCCACAGATACCAAGGTTGGAAGTATGCAGTTCAGGTCCAAGGCTGTGACAGGAGAACAAGAGAGAACTAGATTTGGACTAGATGGGGTGGCAGTGAAGATGTGGAGATTATGGAGAATCCACAGGGCTTGATGATTTGAAGGAAAAGAACAGTTCTCTTGATGTTTTGCCCTAGAAAATGAATAGATGGATAAGACTAGGACATAAATAGACTGCAGACAGACAAATCAAGTGTTCTGTTTAGGGTGCTTTCAATTTTAGATGTGTAGGTAGTGATTCAAAGGGCAGCATCAAGGAAATAGCTGGATTCATGAATGTGAAGGTCAGAAGAGAGCACGAGTGTGAAGATTCACATTCAGAAACCTTTCATAAACTGGTGATATTCAGAACTAAGACCGAGTAGATACCACCTAGGTGGGGAGTGTTAGAGGATAAGGGAGAAAAGCAGAAAGAGAAGGAGAAGGAAGAAAAGGGGATGGAGATGAAAAACAGGCAGAGGAGGAGGAAGGAAAAGAAAGAAAGAAGAGGAGAAGCAGAAAGGAAGAAGAAAATGAGGAAGAAAAAGGAGTAAGAAGAGGAACAGGAGGAGGAAGAGGAAAGAAAGAGAAAAGGGGGAACAAAGAGAAGAGGAAGAAGGAGAGGAAGAAGGGGAAGGCAAAGGAGGATGGAAAAGAAGAGAGGAAGAGGGTGCAGAGCAGAGAGAGCCTCCACCCCTGGGACACCACAGTATTTTAGGGACAGAGGGAGAAGAACCACTCGGCATGCCCAGAAGCGTGGCCTGAGAAGAGAAAGTGAAAAGGCCTAGCACCAGGTGTGAAAGAAATTCTTATTTGTTGAATTGTGTAATTCAGGTAAATACTAGATTACACTTTCTTTCATGTATTCGAGGTAAATAGTATCAAAATTTTAAATGCCTGGGCAGCCTCTCAAAAGCCTTGGCTAAACTGTACTTAGGTTGACAGCCAAGATGGAGAAATTGTCTGCTGCTACCAGAGTGATGCTCCAAAATAAAATAGACAATAGGGAAACGCATTCCCGCTGCTATATATTTCATCTTTGAAGTAAATGTATTTGTGCTGCATAATGAGATTTCTTATAATCCACAGATAAAAGACACCATGGTTGGTGAGGTGACAGTGTGACTTTTGAAGAGGCATGTATTTTATCTTCCCAAAGAGCTCACAGTGCTGCTTTCCCAGGAGTGTGGGTGACACCGCGACACACTGTCATCAATTCTACGTCTGTGGAATTGTACTGGAGTCCACCAGAGAAACCCAATGGTCTCGTTTCTCAGTATCGGTTGAGTCGGAATGGAACTTTACTCTTCCTGGGTGGCAGAGAGGAGCAGAATTTTACAGATAAACACCTGGAGCCCAACAGCAGGTAACTAAAGGGAAATTTTACCAAACAGGAAGACTTTTTTTTAATCTTTCAGGGTTTGAAAAGAATACATTTCATGAAATGTTACTATTACTGATTAATCTCTTTATTCATTTGTCATACTGTACCTGATGAAAGTACAAAATCATTAAATTAGTTTTCAGACTACCTGAAACTCCTTTCAATATAAATAAACAGTTTAGTTTTATACTTGACATGAAAGTAGAATTTTTTAGTAAATCAAATACTGAAGCAGTTGAAGTCAAGTCAAATAATCGCAGTGTTCAACTTAAAAATTATCAAGTTACTTTTAAAATATATTTCTAAATAGCAGCAAGAGATTCAGAGTTTTGTTTTACATCGACTACTTTTTCTTATGATTTCTTTACTTGCTACACTAGATGTAGACATAGTTTTAGAGGAGGAAAGTTCTACTTATTTGCAATTCCTTCCCACTCATTTCTAAGCAGAGACAAGATATATCTTACATCAACAGGTATTTTATTGTAGGACATAGAGAACCATTTAGTTTTATTGTAGAGAATACTAGATCCATTTAAAAACCTTTTCCTCTAAACATATTACCTTAACTGCAAGCCCTTAGAAAGAGGGAAGAATAATTTGAATCTTCCGTAATACAGCATACTCCAGGACTTTCCCAAGATCTTCAGGAAAAGTTATGAATGATGAGGGAGGTAAAAGTGTCAAGGTCAGAGTGGCCGAAGTAACGGCTTGGAGAAAATGCTACCTGCATTAGAAAAATGTCCAAGTCCATGGTAAACTCCCCGGACAAGGAGCAAAGAATTTACCATTGTCACAAATTTAAGAGAAAACAATGGATAGAAAAGTCAGTGATCATTGTCCACCGCTCTTGTGCACTGACTTACTGAAATTCTTCTTTACTTAGATATGTTTATAAGTTAGAAGCCAGAACTGGAGGGGGCAGCAGTACTAGTGATGATTACATTGTCCAGACACCTCTGTGGACACCAGAAGAAATTCATCCTCCATATAATATCACAGTAGTGGGACCTTATTCCATATTTGCAGCTTGGACACCACCAGGTAAAGGAACAAAATCTCTTTTTCTCTCTCTCCCTCCCTTTCTCCTTCCCTCTTTCTTTCTTGTGTGAAAGAAATTTAATTGAATACAAAGCTGGAAATGTGAGTTTAGTAAATGAGAAAGGTATCACTTGTCTCTTGGACAGGTGAACAAAATAATCCAAACCACACTCCTGAGTGTCTAAGGTCCATGGGATTCTTTAGATCGTATCACTGACATTGTGTCTCTATAATCCATAATGGATCAGGAATTTAGATAGACAGCAGCCTGCTCTGCCTATGTCCCCTAAATTGTGTCTGGTAATGGTAGCTGAATTTTGCCTCTCTACGCTCTGCTGTCTCCACTGAGATATTCAGTCCCTATTTAGTTGCTTTTGTGATTTAGTACACTACGGTTTTTGATGTAAGCATCATTCTCAGGGAAAATCTTGATTACATCATTACAGTAGGGTAGAGATTAGAAGGAAATCTTCCTTTTCTATCTTTTAACATAAAGCACAAATAGAGGGCCTTATTTCCAGGTAAAATTTTGAAACTTGTTAATTGTTAAATGCACTTCAAAATATGCAATTTTATTTTTAATATCTAGTCTTAATAAGAGACAGGAACAAATCCATACTGTCCCCATGAAGGCAGTATAGTCACAGTTCAACGTAACACTTCATTCGTTTTCCATTTTGGCCATCAGCAGATCCGTTCCACAAAACAATTAGGAAAGATATATTTTTCATCAAGATAAGAGATGTTTTTCTAGCCTTCTACCTAGGTAGCCAATCATCACCTGCCATTTTTACATGATTAAAATACAAATTGCCTTTCCATTCTGAAAAGTTCACCACTGGTATAGATTTAAAAACACATGTCTTTCTAGACAAAATCCCAAAGTAATTTAAAGCAAGTAATATAGTCAAAAATAAAATAAAGCTTTAATATATAAAACATTAAGTTCTCATAAACCAATGTGCTTCTGATGTCACAATCTAAAAGCAAAGAGAATGAATGTTGCTCAAATTAACAGGAGAAAATCCACTAAGAGATTAATAAACAAAGAAAAATTTAAGTTGCTCTAAGGTGTTAAATACAAATGATTCCATATACCCTAGCTACAAAATAAATACCCAACATACCGAACTAAACAAACATAATGGGAAAATCAATAATGGGGCAGGGTTGTTAAGAACTATCATGTATGCAAGTTTGGGGAACAGAGATACTCGTGAACTCTCTTAATTCCAATAGCAAAAAGGACAAAAATTCTACCATGAGAAACATGCAAACTTACATCCCATAATAGAACTGATTTCTACTTTCTTGGTACGGCGTTGATATCCTGAATCCTTTTAGCAATTAGTCCTTGGCATTTTTATAGTACCGGTGAGTTTTAGCACCACAAAGTAAAACAAGGCTGGGAAAAAACACTCTGAGACCGGATTCAGCCTGCTCACAGGAGGATTCCCCCATTCAGAGCAGGATACCTGCCTTCCAAATTCTCAAAGAACAAGGGAAAGACCAACATGATCAGCAAGGCTGATGTTTTTCCAGCCTTGTGCCTAGGTAGCCCTGAAATGTAGCTAATCATCACTTGTCATTTTAACATGATTAAAATACAAATCACCTTTCCATTCTGAAGAGTTCATAACTGGTATGGATTGAAAAGCACATGTCTTTCTAGACAAAGTCCCAAAGTAAGACAAACAAGAAAACCAGGTTCACATAACAGCACTGACACCTGTTAGGTGACCTTTAAAACGCAGTCACCCACCTTCCAAGATAACTAAAGCGTCTATGTGGAGATCACCGTGAACCGTAACATGTGTACTTGGCATACATGGCCTAATTCTGTATCATAGTCTAAGACATTTTTTGAAAAGTTAAGTTTTGTCTTACTCTTTTTTCAAAATGTATTTGTCCCCGCATCTGATGAATCTCAATCCTCATTTTCAATATGATAAAACCACTCACTGAAGAACAGGGTTAGAAAATTTCCCAGACTCCTTTCCAGGTCTCCAGCATTGTGTCATTTTTTTCTTTAAGTTCACATCACATTTTTCTGTTGAATGCATAATGTTTTCACTGGGAGAAGTATGGTGGAATAAAACATAACTTTTGCTTGTGTAATACAACTTCAGCTCTTGCCTACCTCAAGCCTTGAAATTTTTCACTCTGGTCTAGACTAAAGGAAAATGTAAGGAAGCCGACTTCGACTATTTAACCACTGGTTAATAAATCTATAATATCCAGACCTGTCAATCTTTGCATTTCAGGCACACGAATTCTACTACAGAGACCCTGTAATATGTGGAAAGATTAAAATCTTAAATTAAACTTTTTTTTTTTCCTGGTGCCTAGAAGGATTTCAACTCAGTAAACAGATGAATTTGACTTGCGTATAATCGACAGTTGATTTTACTGGGAAGTACCTCATGCTGTGTTTTGATTTGTATAATAAAATATATTTTCTCTTCCAGAATATTCACAAATATAAATCTTAACTGGAAAGAAAACAAATTTGTTATAAGTGCAGGTTGTTTAAGCGCTGGCAAGCGGGGGTTTTCTAGCTGTTTGGCTCACTCTGCTATTCCCAAATTATTAAGTCCTTGGGAGAGCTATGGGGTGGCCTGTGGGCTGTGTCTGCAGTTTCCAAACTGTAGTGAGCAGTACAGGCACCTGTGAAGCTTGGGCAAAGACAAATCTTCAACTGCGAGCTTACAGAGTAAGAATCTGCTAGAAGCCAAGAACTCTAGATATTTTTAAAGCTTCCCCATCTGACTCCCGTAGGCCAGGATGTTTAGTAATGGATCCATGCATCTCATGGATCAAGCAAAAATGGTCAGTTCAAACAGTTCTCTGAATGCATGGACCAAACCACTGAACATGCAAAGCCAAAATAGCGATGGCGCGGCTGTTTTTTCCTTGCCTTTCTTTTGTGGCCAATGTAAACAGTGGTAAATTGCTGGGAGGAAAAAACAGTTTACATGGTTGCTAGACAACAGAACTACGTAAGGTTAAAAAAAGTTACCTAAGAAATTGACGGGATTTTGGTGTTTGAAATTATCATTTCAATGCTGTCAATACACTCGGTCTTAATACATCTTTAGAAATCATGCTAGGAAAAGGGTGAGGTTTACAGAATGTGTGGGAACGTCCAGGGGAAGAGCAACTGTGATCCTGATAACAAATAGCATGTACACATATTGGTATCACTTGTTGTATTTGCATTTGTTAAATTCCTACCATATGTTAAATACTTGCATAAGCACTTTTCCAGATTTACCTCTGTTAATTCTCATTCAAACCCAAAGAGATAGACAACATTATTATTCCCATATTAAGAAATGTGAATCTCAAAGAACTGACACAATGTGCTCAAGGTCTGCTCTGTTAACTACAGCCTTTAAAGTGTAACTCCTTTCTGTTTTTGATTTAACTCCTAAATCCACATAGATCTGTTCATTTATTACTAAAAAGTCTCAGGTATATGATGTATTGACTCAGAATTTTGAAATAATAGCCCAGAGGGCCAAGAAACAGAGCTAGGTGTTGGTGAAAACCAAATAACTCTAGAAGAATAATGTAGCTCCACCAAGTCAGACAAGGGAAGAATTAATTGTGGCAAATGGTGATGCCTTAAAGGAAAGCATCCACCTGACAACAGCTGTCTCTTGTGACAGGAAGGAATTAGAAGCCAGAAGGCTCCGCCTCCCCATCCAAAAGTCCAGAAGGAGGCACAGGACCTGGCAAAGTCAGTTCCGGATGCAGAAGATTTTCGCTAGATAGGAGGGCAGGAGAGTCATTCCCAATTGAGTACAAAGAGATTATGCTACGGGTTTATCAATGTCTTGCTAAATATTCTCTTACCTCTCAGGCAAACCCCCCACTTACCTCATTATTATGTGGTAAATGTCAATAGTAATGTGACCAAAATATTCCAATGACTAAAAGAGTAAAATTTCATGTCTTTGGGAATTATCCGCACCTCCAGATAAGATGGTGTGCAGAACACATATCCTAAATTGTTGCTAAATTAATGGAAGAATAAAATGGTAGAGTCATTTGCACAGGTTACCGTGCAGGCAAATGTCAATAAATTTGGATTATTGTCCTGTTTAAAATTACTCAAACACTTGATTTCCTATTAAAGCTCACATATCTCCCCACCTTGATTTAACCCTACACACACACACACACACACACACACACACGCATATGTATTTTCCAAAGATTAAATGAGATGTGATTTTTAAAATTCAGTGAATCAATTTAAATTTAAAACGCAAATATTATAAAACAAGACACAGCGCCATTGATGCCCTCGAAGGCTCCCACTTCAGACACCCTTGCCGCATCACTGGTACCGTCATCCGGAGCAGGGCCGGACGTCCGTCCCCTTTGTGAGCACCTTTCCTCGTGCTGTCCTGGCTGCCTCAGAGACCTGAATCATTTACCCTCCACGGTCAGTCTGACTTTAGGGAAGAGCCAGAGATCACGCAGCGCCAGATCCGGTGAATAGGTGGATGCGGATACCTCGCGATGTTTACAAGAGCCTGCTTTTCTACGTATGGAGCTGAACAGCAGCATTCACCAGATTTTTTAATCATACCTCGTAAAGAACTCATGAAAAGAGGACTCCAGCACTGCTCCAGAGAGCGGCAAGAATGGGGATAGGCGTGTTCTAAGCAAGGAGAAGGGCTCCGAAGGGCACTCATGGCAAGGTCTTTTATTGTAGTAAGTTTTTAATTTAAACATTCACAATGTATTCTTATCTCATCTCATATGTTGCCTTTCAGATGCGTAATTTTTCACCTTCCAGAAAAGGAAGTATTGAAAACTATGTAAAATGAGACCTAAGATTTAGTTTTTCTGTGGACTTTAAATTTAATGTCTTTAAATTTCAGTCGTCTCATCTAGGAAAGGGATAATGAATGCCTGCTTTCATTGTTGTTACATGCAGGGAGCCAGCGAGTTACGATAGTTAGTCCCTAATAGATGCTGGCCATCGCTTCTGGAACCTACACGTGACGTGCAAAGCAGGGTGGTTTACTCCCAAACCTTCTTCCTCACTTTCACTAGCTTCACACTTTAGATCAAGACTTGCACATTACAAGATAGCAAAGCTGTATGTTACCTTTATGGGTAAACATTACAGAAAATTAAGAAACAAAGACCTCATGGAACACAAATGGTTTACTCAGAAAAAGATGGAGCTAGATATCTTGGCTGCTTAAGAACCCAAACTTTCAAAATTATTTAAACCCGAAGATAATGAGCCATTCTCATTTATCAAGATGATGGCTATATTTTGAACTATTCTAGCCCTTAATCATGTTCTAATTAACACTGCCATTATGTTCAACATGTACTTTTTCCACTAAGGATAGTGAGTTATTTAGGCTTAATGCATAATATCGAAATTCTGGGACTTTTCCTTTCACATTTATCTTTTAGTCTATTAAAGAAAAGAATTGGCAACAATGTTTCTGCTGAGAAATTATTTTAATTAATATGACTTAAGAATATAAATGCTTTTGATTAATCAAGTTTTGATTAAAGCTTTAGCTAGTGACAGTATGACCTATATAGACCTCACACACCTTGGTGTTCAGTCACCTCATCAGCAGCAGTTAGACCAGACGCTACCTATTTGAAGGCAAAATTGGTGTTTCATTGTCTAAAAAATTTACCTTGCGTTAATTGGGATGATCCAACATTGCCAGGTTCTCAACTTGCAAGTGTGATAGCTAGATGACAAGGGTGGTGGGTTCCCGAAGAAGACGTAAAGCTCCCTTTAATGAGATATGATTTATTTTGCATATTAATAAATTTGTCTTGCATTATTGAATTTTAATAGATGCTAGGTGTCTTAGTCAGGGTTTTACTAGAGAGAACAGATATAACACAAAATACACAGATGTAAAAAACAACAAGACTGGCTGACAGGAGTCGGCCACAGAGTCAGATGAGGAAGTATGCAGAGGTGCCTGCACACTGGAGCCCGAAGGATTCAATCCAAGGTCTGGAGTTCGCCCCAGTGTCTCGTGCAAGTCCACACCAGCAGGCTGACGGGTCTGCCACAGAAGGCCGAAGGCTCTACAATGAAAGGCTGGAGAGTCTATGCCAGAAAGCTAGAGAGTCTACACTGGAAGCCAGGAGACAAGATCCAACCAAAGGCGAAGACAGGAGCTTCTCCCAAGAATGGAACACATTGGTCCTTCCTCCTTCCCTTTCACACCTCCAGGTGATGAGCCACCCTGGGGTGGGTCTTCTACACCCTTGGGTGTAGACTTGCTAAACCCATTTAGTTAAGCTTCCAAATGTCTCAAGTTGACACAATCAATCAGCCACTACACTAGGTTTTCTGCTGAGATAGACATATAGCTCATTGAATGCTCATAACTTAATGTACTATGTCCTATTTTTTACATATTTTACTAGTGAAAAAATTGACTTAGACCTCCTAAGCTATTTTCTCTAGGTTATTATCAAGTAAGCAAGGGGGGAGGATTTCTCACTGTTTCTTTTTTACCTAAAATGTGCAGAGAGTGATTGATTTTTTTTATGAGCTCTGTGATGGAGTTCAAAAATGAGAATATAACTTTGCTACACATATTGAAAATATGAGTGACCCAACAGGATCATGTCCTTTGTAGCTCAAAATTTTTTGGTAATTCATTTGCCTTTGCATCAATGGATTCCTGTATTCATTTAATATAAATAATAATTTGTTTGCTAAGCCTCACACGTGAGACGTGAAGTGTGGCCCGGGGAACTTGCAGGGTGGAATGGATTGCTGTGCCTCCTGAGGGAAACCCTATCTAAAAATGTAGAAGAGGCGGAAGACGAAAACTATCGTATGACCTGTGTCTAATTTCCATAGAGCTGGGTTTCACTCCCGCACCCAGAAGGGCAAAATGGAGGTGCCCCTTTCTGCATGAAGGAGAATTTTGGCTGGTTTGTTAAAAGCCCTGCTTTCAGTGCAACCAGTGTTTTGAAGCCAATGCAGCTATCAAGCCGAATTAACATTTTTCCTCTTAGAATTGTTCCTGCGCTGGCTCCTAAGAAAAGATTTTAAAAAGGATTGTTTGATTGACTTGTCCTATTGTAAAGCACCTGCTGTGAAATGAAGCCAAGTGGGGGGAAAAAGGTGAATAATTTAACTTTTTTATTTGTAAAGATAATCAGGGTTTTTCTGATTACATCTTAACTTCATAAATGTTAAATAACCTATCAGCATCTAGTTGTGGTAAATTATGAAAAGGAGCATTGCAAGGAATATTAACCAACAAAACCCTTGTTCTTTAGTGAGCAAGAAAATGTGTTATGGCAGCTTGTCATTGTGCGACTGGTAACTTTGACACCAAATAACAAAACTGCCATTTGCACTTAGGGTAAATTGGTTCACTTGAGCTTCCAAAGCACCTCTTGCTCTGACATAAATTTATGAACTCGGGAACTAACCAAGTCGTGTGGTTTCCCAGCTGACTCTAACAAATATGCCCATTTCATTTCATTTAGTCATCAGGCTGCCAGGGGGCTCAGGGCTTCAGACTCACTGCAGATGGTGTAGGGTTCGCAGGGACTCCAGAGACTTTCATGTCGCAGCCCTGTAAAACATGACAGCGGAGGGGGCCTCTTTCCTAAACGCATGTCAGTGTCTGAGGTGTTCGCGGCTTAAGGAGCATTTGATCTTTCACCACCTCCAAGGTATATAAAAGGACACTTATTGCTGATTAACCACAAGGTGAAACATACGCCTCCCAGATTCGTGCTTGGGCTGGCCATGTTTAAACCTCAATCATGACAGTGTCCCTGTCTGAAACATGGTAGAAGAGAAATTTTGTTTCCTGCCCCCTGGGAGTTATGTCCTTTTGCTGGGCTGAATTTCCAGAGTAGGCAGCAGAAACAAACTGCAGGTGCAGGGGAGTGAGCTCAGGTCGGTCAGAGCAAGGGAAGTCCAGTCTCACCCACTGCTGAGGATGCATGGACACTCGCCCAGCTTTGTAGGAATGCGATCAGGTGCACATAAAAATATAAACTATATTAATAGAAAACAATATATTACTATAAACACATGTACTTGAATGACTGTATCATTTATTTGGATTTGGAATAGCAACTTCAGGTGAAAGAGTTGCTCAGAGATTTTCAAAGGCACATCAGAAGAATGTCATAATTGGAGTTTTTTTGGTTTTTATTTCATTTTGTTCCATTTTCTTTTCTAGGGATGGGTATAATTTATTCAGCACTTTCTACACTGTAGGAATGTGTTGAAGTGCTCTACAAACATCTTCAGGCTTGTTCCTCACACCTCCCTAGGAATTGGTGGTTTATATGGTCATGGCTCAGAAGAGCCATGGGTTAGTCAGTTACTTCCTGGTGTCCATAGGGTTACTTCCTGTCTCCATAGGGTTACTTCCTGTCTCCATAGGGTTACTTCCTGTGTTCATAGGGTTACTTCCTGGTGTTCATGGGGTCACTTCCTGTGTCCATAGGGTTACTTCCTGTGTCCATAGGGTTACTTCCTGGTGTCCATGGGGTTACTTCCTGTGTCCATAGGGTTACTTCCTGTGCCATGGACACTCAGGAAGTGAGGGCAGAGGGAGGGTATGACCTATTGGACATCACTCTGTAGATAAGTTCAATAAAGAGATGAAATATCTTCCATAAAAGGTGTGATTATCTAAATTTTCTGCAAGATCTACCCTAGGCATAAAGACAGAATGAACAGTAATCTCAGAAACTCCAAAAATGCTTTGCCTGAAGCACTCACCGTAAACTTGCAACTCCTCTGAGGTCTTTCTTTTATGCATTCCAGTGTGTTTGCCATTATGCAAAAACCAATGTATGATACAACTCATCATGTAGGGAACCTTTACATGAATCTCACTGGCTGAGGAGTGCTATGTGCTATACTCCAGGATAGTAAGATCTAAAGAAAGCTAACTCTGGATAAGGGTCAACATCCTGGCTCTGCTTCCTCTTCATTTTATCATAAACATGTGGGTACAAACAGATAGGACTAAGGAAGAATTGCTCAAAATGTGAGGTGGAATAACTTGACATTGAAAACACTCATATGACAGAAATTTCCATAAACATCTTCCCACTACAAGGTCCAGTTGCAAACCTAGAGGCCCCTGAATCATCCTTCGGTCCTTTTTACTACCTCCAGCAGCGCTCTGTGAATGATGTCGGGGTGGAGGTGGGGGAAGCCTGATTACATTTCTCTTATTTTACCTCTAACACAGAACCCAGGTCTCCCTTGCCCATTAATGAACTGAATGAGAGTCTAAAACGGGTCTGTGTAATCAGCTCTCTTAATGCAACTCTCAAGCTTCATTTTAATTACAGCAATCTTGGGGAGAGCAGTAAAAACATTCCCAGCTCTGTCTTGCAGTTGAGAATTAGACCTTGAAGAATAACGTCGAAATAAGCCCAGGACATACACTCACTATACACCAATAAAGAGAAAAATGAAATTATTAAAGTCTCTACCGATTCCATCTGTATCATGACATCTTCATTCTTCCTCTTTATGAAGGAAAAATAGTGTAGAATTCTCTAGTGCCTGAGACAAAGGTACCTCATGGGCCAGGCCAGCTTGTGGGTTTGCTGCTTGGGATGGATCCCTAGGACAGATTCAGTTTAAAGCGACAGGAGAGACTGAGGTGAAAGTGCCCTTTGACGACCTCAGGATCAGCAGTCCTCGCTGCAGTTCTGTGTTGGTGGGGATGCTTCCTGGGGACACACATCGGGCTCATTCTTCGATGACCTTCACGGCACTCTGCAGGACTTCTAATTACTTGCCACATGTGGGATTTGCTTGTTCTTTGGCATACATGTTCACACATGAGAGTGTTGTTCATCATGCCAACTTGGTGTATGTATCCCGCCTCTGGATTGTGTTTACTTCCATTCCCGCCCCTTTCCAACTGCCTCTCCCTACCCCAGATCCATCCCATCTTAACAAGGATACGTCCCTCTTTCCTGTCATCTCTCTGTTACTTCCATCTTTAAGTTATTTATATTGCGAGTTTCCCATACAAAACAGCTATGTGATACTGGCTGATTTATTTCACTTCTTTCATCTCAAACATTTTAGAAAGAAAAACTCACCCCTGTAGTTTTTGGTGCATAAGTGAAAGTGAGATTCTACTGAGTCCATTGGTATAGCTTGGACAATCACCCATTGCCCAGATTCTGCAAATGGAAGTGGTGTTTCAGAAGCAGGTATTACATGTCTTGTCTCTGAATAGACTTTGGCATGAACTCGCAAGCATCCATGGTACATGTTTCTCAGTCTAGGAGACTTAGTTTTTGGATTTTTTTTTTTTTTTTTTTGTACCAGGGATAGAACTCATGACCCCACGATTGCCAGGCAGTCACTTTAGCCACTGAGCTAAATCCCCAGCCTAGTTTTTGGAACTTTAAATAGCCACCTGTATCAGGGTTTTGCTAGAGAAAACAGATATAACATGAGATATACAAATGTATAAGAAAATGACAAGATTAGCTTAGGATGGTTAGCCACAAAGTCAGATGACAAAGCATGCAGAGGGTGTCTACACACTGGAGGCCAAAGGATTCAATCCAAGGTCTGGAGTTCACCCTAGAGACTTGTACAAATCCACACCAGCAGGCTGATGGGTCTGCAACAGAAAGCTGAAGGCTCTACAATGAAAGGCTGAAGAGTCTACACTGGAAGCCAGGAGACGAGGTCCAACCAAAGGGGAAGACTGGAGCTTCTCCCAAGAATGGAATGCATTCGTCCTTCCTCCTTCCCTTTTACACCTCCAGGTGATGAGCCACCCTAGGGTGGGTCTTCTGCACCCTAGGGTGTAGAGTTGCTAAACCCATTTAGTTAATATACATGTTTCAAATTGATACAGTCAGTCAACCACTACACCACGCATCGTTTGGTGTTCCCTTAATGGAGGTTCTGCCTCCGTGAATGGTCCATCACTAGTTTCTCTGCACCCAGTCAGCTCTTAGAACTGTCCTGCCTGTGTATACAGGTTCTCACTTCACTGTCTCGGCACTTTCCCTGCACTAATCAAAGACCCCATGACCAAAAGAAAGCATAAGTGCTAAAGGATGAGTCTTGATACCAGATCAGCCTGAGTTCCAGTCAGCGCTGCCCCACTTGTTCATGTTCAACCTAGAAAAGTCCCATAGCTTCTCTGAGCCTTAATTTTCTTAGTTCTTGAAAGTTAATAACATTTACCCTCCAGCACAGTCCTGAGGTTTAATTTATTTAAACAACTAATACTTATCGAACTACTACTTTGTGTTAAAAAGCTAGACACAGAATCTACACTAAGAGAAGAAGGCATTGGCTTTATGAAGTTGACATCCTACTGGCATGAAAACAGACCATGCCTGATGCTTGGCACAAGCAGGGATTCAGTGAAATGGTGTTCTTGTTTATGTAGTGACTTCCAAGCTGCTCTCCTTACCTCTTAGCTTTAGCAATTTTAATCCCTCATTTACCTGCCTGTACTGTCATCACCCAGTGATGCAGGGTGGGTCTTGTTAATGCCTTCAGCATGTTACAACTGTGTGGAGATGGGATGAAGATGTGGAGATTAAGGGAGAAGGGGGGGGAGTATAAAGGATCAAAATGGGATGTGTGTATTACCAGTCCCCCAGAATGCATGTACTTATTGTATATGACAAACATCTACTAAGAAAAGGAGGAATAAGCTAATGTTTCTTATAGAAATAGTAAAATGTAGTAGTCCCAAGTTTGGAAGGAAAGAAAGCAGAGTCTACTGGAAGGATCTTTGAAGCCTGTAGCCTGGGAAGAGGGGAGAGGATGTCATTGTTAACTGAAAGAGGAACCCAGACAGTGCAGGTTTGGGAGCAGAAAACATGGCTGTCTGTGTTTTGGACCCTCTGCTGACATGAGATCTCCGCGGGAATTCATGTGGAAATGTGTAGCAGGCTGCTGAAAATCTCAACTTCAGCAGAGCTGTAAAGCCAGAGACAAGCATTCAGTAACCAACAGGGTAATGCAGTAGTTTCCACAATTAGTAAACATGTAACCTGAGGTCTAAGAAGGGCATTCTAAGTTTAAAATAAAAATTCTCGGTCTTGGTTGTCAGATTCAGCACAATTCAGCACCTTTCTTGAGGAATACATGGATCCATCTTTTTGAAAAGACTTCTTGTTTCCATCCACCCTGCACAAAACCGTGAGCATTGCTGGTGTGTGCAGGACTTCCGCTCCTTAACCATCTGAGCTGCCACTGCGTCACCTTCCTGAGACCACCCTGTCTTGTGTCCTGAATCTTAGTTTCTCCGAGATGCTGTCTGCCCATACCGTTGTTTTGTAATACGGACGAGCTTAGGGTTAGGGTAACTAAATCCCACAGTGTTACAGGCTTTCTCATCAGTGAGACAATTTAGTAAGAAACACTATTATATTCTTCATTCTAAGCTCCTACCGTCTCCCTGAAAAGGAATGTACATTGTCCTGACCAAATACAACTGCACAGGCATTTAATTATATAAACAGATTATGAAGAGGTCAAAATGGCAAGACCCCCTTTCTTTAGGAAGCAGCAGTGAAAAATGACAGTTACTGGTTCCAAATTTCATATGTATTTGAGGTACATAAGTCTCCTTGACAGAGTAGACTATCTCAACTCAATAATTAATGCACTGGGAATTCTCTAGGTAGACTGTGATTTGGGGACTTTATGGGCTATCATGTCAAGGATCCGTGTCAGACAGGACGCATACACAATACTCTACAGAAAAATTACTGTCACAAGTACAACTGATGTTTTTTATGTACCTTAAGAGTAAGTAAACCTAGGAAAACTGCATGACACCCTTTCTAATTGCCTTGCCTTTTTTTTAAGTGAAATGTGTCTTTGGTTTTATTCACCAGTGGGATATAGCTTCGAACAGAACTATTACAATTTCTAAAAAACAGTACAGCATATTCTGATATTTTCCAAATGAGGTCCTGTGCAGCTTTTTAATTGCTATTAAACAAAAACTTATCTTTCAAGTACAAGATTTCAAATGTATGTTTTCTGAAAGGAAAAATGGTTGTTGACCATTTGTGTAACATACATATATGCTTCTCTCCCTGCCTCTTCCTCTTTGTCTCTCTAAAGGAATCCTCATCCCCCAGATTCCTGTGGAGTACAACGTCCTCCTCAATGACGGGACTGTCACACCTCTGACCTTCTCGGTTGGTCACCTACAATCCACCCTTCTGGAAAGCCTGGCTCCTTTCACCCAGTATGAGATAAGGATACAAGCATGTCAAAACGGTGAAAGCCTTTCAGACTCTTGGCTTGGGCTTTTATGGGGAAGTATTTCATAAACAATTTCTTTTCATTAAAAAGGAACAGGCTCTCAGTTCACATGCAAAGACTAACATCACAATTCTTATTCGCAGTGGACTGTTTACCCAGAAACCTCAGCGCCTGCCATCCTGTGAGGCATTGTGCACTTCTGCACATTAAATCATGAATATTTAAATATAGTAAAATGGTGGTTTTGTAAAGCCTTGTTTTATAAGTTCCTTTAGAAGAAAAACACCTACCTCAGTCAGAGATAGCAGTAATGTAAAACAAAGTGAGTGTCACAAAAATTTCATAAAACATGTATTCATGTTGGTTTTATTTAAATTTAATCAGGATATAAAGAGAAGTTATTTAAACATTGAGTTGCCTCAAATGGAATCTTACATGTTTTATGGGGCTTCCCTGAACCCAGTGTCACGTGACTAAACTGTCACCTTGAATCTTGTGATGCAGGTGATGACATCATCCTCTAGATATCCTAAGGAAAACCTGCGCATTCCCTCCATCCCTTTAATTGGGGTGTAAATGTAAACTGAGAGTTAGGGGAGGAGAACAGGGAATCAAGAGAGCTGTATATTCATTCCTATGTTATCTTCATTTCACATTAAATAGATTGATAGATACAGCTCTAATGACATATGAGTATATGTGTCCCATATATGTTACAGAACTAACCACTAACTGAAGATGTATTGTGGTACAAAACATTCGCCTCACATTAGACCACAGAAACACCCAGTGCTGTGCTGGGTGTGTGTCACATGGCAGCTCCAGTGCTGTGGGGACTCCTCCCCCAACACGAGTGCTAGTGCCCACGGGTGTGGTTCGGGTTGGAAAGTGTGGGTCCCTCTGCCAGTGGGTTCTACTATCACCCCAGACCACGGCCACTTTCCTTAAAGGATGTTGCTTCTTCTGCTCAGTCTCCAGCAGATGGATATGAAGGCAGCTTTAACTGAATGTTTTCTTGATTTAAGGGCAAAGTCAACTTCTAATCTCCATTCCCTGAAAGCGGGCTATGAAGGTACAGTGATCCCTGGGTGAAGAACAGTCATTTATTAAAAACATTGGCCAAAATAAAGTAGTATTAACAATTCCAGGATGTGTAGACTAGGTCTACACTTGTGAAATTCAAATGCCTTGTCACTTTTTGGCTGGACAGATCCAACGCACTGGAGGAAATATTAGCTCCAAAAAGCATGGGCTTGATTGTCTATGCCTGCATAAGTGGGATTTATTCATGTTTTCTAAAAAATATTCCCTATTAAATGTTCAAACTGTATAGATAGGTATAGTTTTGGCCTAACATACATGTGTAAGTATGTGGACCAAAGTTCAGGTGAGATAATTTCATGGTAACCTATACCTGCTATGCACATGTGTTACTCTCCTTTCCTGTCTTAGCAAATTACTAAAGACCTCACATCTTTTCCAAGGCGGTTGTGGAGTTAGCAGTAGGATGTCTGTCAAGACATCTGAGGCAGCCCCCGAGGATCTTGGTCCCCCTCTTCTCAAGGCCCTGGGGTCATCTCGCATAGAGGTCCAGTGGATGCCACCTAACAAACCAAATGGAATCATCACCAACTACTTCATTCACAGGTAAGACTGTTTGTGGTCGATTAGGAATGCACAGTCTCCAAGACACTCAAATCACACGGTTCTCATTTCTGTGCTGGTGGAGGGCACGCATGCCTTCAGAGCACGAACTCCTACCCGTTATCCAAAGACGAAGCCACAGCCCCCACTACCTACCTTTGTGACTGAGGTCGGTTTGTGGCTGAGACCTCAGAGCTTGTGATAATCAAGTAGAGCAAACCCCAGAGCACACCGGCCCAGATGCTCCCCAGCATGCGATGTGTCATCCCGGGGTGGAGATGGTGGCCTTTCCAGGGGAAAGATCGGCTCTGCGGCTCGCACCCGGCTCCCTGGGGCATTTACTCGGGCCGCCCCGGCTGGCTGGACGGTGTGAACACAACCTGCTCTCACGGTTATGAGTGGAAGTTGTTAAGTGGTTTGACCTAAAATAAAGAGGAGGAAAGAGGGATTTGGAGGAGTCACTGAAAAGAGAAGAGAGAAAGAGAAAGGAACAGAGAGGAGGTAGAGAGAAGGAGGGAAGGAAAGAGAGGATGAGAGGAAGGAAGTAGGAGAGAGAATGAGAGGAGGAAAAAAGTGAAACAAAGTCCAGGGGCAAACGCCGTCAGACAGATCTTGATGCCTACAACAGGAAAGACAGACACAGCTGCAGTCCAGTGCGGTGTAGGTTCCTGTCATGCCAGCAAGTTGGGAGGCTGAGGCAGGAGGGTTGATCACAAGTGCAAGTCCAGCCTAGGAAAGTTAGTAATTGAGTGAGATCTTGTCTCAAACTAAAAATTGAAGATATGAGCTGGGGATGTAGCTCAGGGTAAAGCCCTGGGTCTGATCCTCAGTATTGAAGAAAGAAAGAAAAAGAGGAGAAGAGGAGAGGAGAGAAGAGAAGAAAAAGAGAGAGAGAGGAGAAGAGAGAAGAGAAAAAAGAGAAGAGAAGA